>DVQP01001119.1:0-17065 GCA_018231745.1 Danaus eresimus | reverse complement strand
TATACATATATATTTCCTTTATATGAATAGTTCAGATAAGTAGATCAATGTCAAAGATTTTTGGATTTCATTAATTTTTTTTATTGTCGTATCTTTGTCAATAAATATTAAAAGTTAATTTTGTTTTTGTTTTCAAAATGTGTGTCATAACATCACTTTTATGATTAAGCTAATAATGTAACTAATATAATTAGAATACATCAGTAGATCTGAAGTAATATTGGATATTTCGAATCTACCTTCATACAAATTACGATTAATCTAAAACAATCTTGTCATTATACAAAAATAAGATGATATGTGTTATCATTTGAAGTAGCCATGGCTAAGATAATTTAGAACTTACCCATTTCTCATTTACAATGCTTCCACCGCAAACATGCATTCTCATCCACAAGAATCTCAATTGGAGGGTCACCAGATATGGGTGGTTGTACGGTTTGGATTCATGGCCACCAACAATCCTGCTGCTTTCAGAAATACTTGATGCTGCTATGATAGTATTTAATATTAATATTATATATCAAAAAATATTCCATATATACATTTAATATTCCCACCGTTTAATCTTGTGAAACTAAAAATCAATAGCAAGATGATTCCCCAATTATACGCCATTTCGTACGCTATGCTATCATGCTGATGCATTTTCCTTTTATAACATATTTGATGCTTCGACCACACTAAGGCATCAGTGGTTAGTAACTCTGATGTCATTTTCGTGTTTTCAATAACCATAAAACTTAATTTTTTACTATAAATATATTATGTAAATATTTTTTTAATGTAATGCAGTTATTTTTTTTTATTGCATAATAAAAAGATACATGGAAAAAGTAAATTTTTTAAAATAGTAACGAATGTGTCGATGCTTATAATAAGCATTTTATTTGCTAAGCATACTTTAGTCTAACTTATATATTATATGACAGACCGTAAGATTTTCGTCTTGGAGTGAAAAATTATTTAAATATAAGATTAATATATTTCCGTGGTTCCAGATGTTTTAAAAAGAATGTTCAAGTGGAAAATAACGGGAGTTAATATATCGAGTGTATAAAACAAATAGTTAAAAGAGCTCGCGGGCTGTATACTCCTGTCTGAAATGAGATAAAACTGAACAACATTTATCTGTACGGGTGATTATAATAACAGAGTAGGCCAAGTATGTAATTTTTTCCATCCACATCAATTATACTCGGAAATCCGATAAGGATTTGGATTGTAAGTAAATATTATAAACAAACCAACAGCCCGGCAATGTTTTTTATACGTATATATTTTAAACAAAATTAAATATCATAAATCAATCATAATTTTTATTTGCCAACGTATAATTCAACAATTCTTTGACATATTACAACGTTTGAAATGTTTAACTATTTATGCATTTATTAATTTTATTACGTTTTTTTTAATGCACTCACTGTATGTATAATTCATTAATGTACTACATAGTATAAAAGTATAATGACTAATATATTACAAAAAAAAGCTTTTCATTTCTATAAAAGATCGTGTTATTGTAAAATATCTTAGTATTTTATACAATACAATTTAGACACAAAATTTATATCAAGAATTTACTCGTAATGTATCAAAATATATAAACCATACTATTGTTATAAAAGAAAAAAATAACTCAGTATTCACTAAAAACAAAATCTAAAATAGCAGCTCATAAAACGCATATATTTATTAAACAAATTATTTTGTACATAAACCAGGTGTTATCTCAATAACCCTACTGGCTCCACAATTAGTATGAATAAATAAAACTAATTTATAATCGAATGGAGGTACAATCTGCATATATATATATATATATATATATTTCTTTAACTCTTTTAAATCCCTTATTTTATATCTATTCCTATAATATAAATGTATTAAAATAAGCATTATTATAGTCAGTTACAAACCCATTACTGCGCCTGCAAAATTCTTAATAAGAATATACTTTTTTTTGTCTAATATTTATTAATAAATAATTAGATCTACATAACATATGTACATTTTATCACACTCAATCTAAACTTACGCATGATTTCTTATTTATGAATTATATATAAATTTATATTATTTACAATTATTAAATATTTATTTTTTTTAAAACATCTCCCTTCCTATTAAAACCTTTGCTATCTATTTCAAACTCAGTCTCATACATTATTCGGAACTAAAATCTTAAATGAAGACGCGACACGAAAATAAAAAGCGTTTTATTTTAAATTCTCTTCAACTTTCAAAGTTAGGGACTAAAACAGCGAATTACGCAGGTTAGAATAAACAAAATTAACATTGCAATTATTTTAATAGGACCGTTTGTTTCTTTGCTAATGTAATCATTCCCTAAAGTTAATATTCGATCAATTAAGCAAAACGTCCGCGGGTCGGTAGCTTCCGCAGCCTGGCAAAGATTCAGTCACCGACTTTGGTATCGACAGAGGAACGTTGACGAGCAACGCGACAGGTGTTGAAAGGGAACAAGACCTGCATTCCAAAAGCCAGCTTCCGCCGAAAGTGGGAGTGAAACGTACGACAGTCAAGCCCTTATTAGGTACATGTATGGTGTTTTTTGATGGCGGATTCACGTCGTTTCTGAAATTTTTTATAATCAAGATCATCAAAGTTACATAACACTATTAAATATCAAATAATTATAAAATTTCTGTTACTTTTACATACCTTACAATTGAATGGTTTTCATCTAATTTCATAAATTCGTCTTTAGTGAATGGCCTGTTGGAAGGATTCCGCCATGTTGAAATAATCTGCATATTGTAGCCGTGCATGTGAAATGTGTAGGAATCATTACTACCGAAACCTGAAATGATAATAAAAAAATATATTTTCTTTCTGTGAAACGTACATTTTTTATTTACTTTTAAACAAGAGCGTATAAAGATTTACCTTCGTTAGCCAATACGAGCTCTATCGGTTCGTTTATTTGAGCTTTTAAAATTTGCAGGCATTGAGGCTCCTTGTGTGTTTGTTCCTCCTCAACATAACAGATAATATCAGGCCGTACATCGCGAGGCTTTAATAGATACACGGCGTTTGGATAAAGGAAGTTTTTACCGTTGATTTGTACAGCGCCATCATTGAGAGCTGAAATTGTAGAGAATAAAAATACGCATATGATGACAATTTGATTTTAAAGATTGGTTCTCAATTTGGAAAGTAAATAATACAATATGAGGAGCTTAATTAAACTATGTATAGCCGATTATTTTTATGTCATTTCTGTTTAACCAAAATCTCTTATCTACACAAAAATAAGATAATTTAATATCAATAGCAGATTGTTTTTCAATATATAATTATTATATCAGAATTTTCAGTCTGGAGTACCTTGTCGTTTACTTACATAATGCCGCAGGATAGAAAGGTTTCTTTTTCATGGCGTCGCTTCGGTAACGGAAATCTAAATCACTGTCTTTGACATCAAAACTATTCCTGTCAATACGTAAGTATATAGATCTCGGTTTGGCTGGAGCTTGAGAATCTTTAAGTGATAAATACTTTTCACTCTCGATGAATGTACCGATTTCCGACTCAGTGTTCTAGTGATGGAAAATATTTTAATTGACATTCTATTAAATAATAATGTTTTTATAACACATACATTAATACAGAAAAGAGACATTGTCCCATATTCCTTTTATTTCATTTTAATAATAAGTCATTTACCGGTCCTTGTTCCAACATGGAAGTGTAATTAAAGCCGGAATAAATAAGCATAATATGCGCTTTAAGTGTCTCACAAGCTCCCTCTCCTGAGATTTGTAGCCAATAACCACCGCTGGGCTGATCGGCTCGTACCACGGCATCTATCCGCTCTCCTGAAATGAAATGATAAATATTACGAACATTACTGAAACAGATCTACATATGTTTCTTTTTCAAACCAAGGTGCTTACTGTACAACAAATATAAAAAAACCCATACAAATTGATTTATCTTCTCGTACTATACTAACAAAAAGTATGTTGAAGAACTAGGGATAACCATTTCAAAATACCATACACAATGACATTGTAAATATCGTTTTAATTTACATTAGAATAGATTGCAACACTCGTTCGTCGTAATCGGAATCAAATCACTTCCCACTCTGATGAAACAAGCTGGTCCGCTGATGTGATTTTAATTTAAAATCCAATTTATTACATTTCTTTGTTTGAAAAAGAAACTTTGTATTACTGACACACAATCTACAGATATATTACATTTACATTCACTAACTACGCCGACGCTTTTGTTCGACACTTTTATTACACTATTCCAAACTTATTATCCACATGAAAACAGCCAGTCTAGCCAGTAACGTGATTTAATTATTAATGCATATGAAAATTTCGGTAAAAAAATATTATAGAATAAGTAAATATACTTAATACAACTTAAAGTTCGCTTAACGGTCAACCAGCTCCAGCCAAATGGGTCAAAAGTTGAAGGTCCACAGTTTACAGCGCGGCCCTTTGATATTTAGTACATATTTAGTATAAACTAAACGATAAATATGTTTAACATGATAAAATATCCCATACATAATGTTAAGGTTCCTAGAATTTTATTATAAAAACCGAAAAGAAAAATGCCTTTAAAATCAGAGACTAGTTATATATGTATATATATGTACATATATATATACAGTATAAAAAGCTAAAGAAAACCTATAGAAAGCAGATAAAATGTAAAGAAAGTCATGTTTTATTTAAATTGATAGGAAGTTCGTTTAATCTTGGAGAAAAGCAAGTACATACATTTTATTATAAACCAGCACTTTCATCGGGCAACTTTCATTTACGCAATGATTTGAGAAGCAAAAAAGACCTGAGATCGTCTCAGCTCAGTTTATAAAACCAATAATATGGTAATTATAAAAAAATACAAGAATTTTTAATAAATTTGTATTAATTAGGCCTTCATTAAGTGAAAAATAAATTACTGATACATATGTATATTTCTTCACTAACCAAGGCTTTTGTTTCGTAGGACAGATCATCAAAATGACAGTGGAATACTTCTTCGGATGATGTTATCGAAGAAAATTATTCACATCGTAATTACTTAGAAAGTGAAATGAAAATGGCGGAACCGGTTCGGTGGCCTTAAACTCCAAAATGGAACGGTCCTTTCTCCGATCGCGTGACAGCACTTATGGTTTTATCTTTCAAGTGAAATTACTTATTTTTCAAATATATTAATGAAATAATAATATACATGCTTTCAGGTACTATCTGGTGACGGTGAAAAGAAAGGCAAGCGTTTAAAAATGTGGGCGTTTCATGATTTGTTACTTTAAACTATTTTCCTTTTTATGACAGAAAATAAAATATAGACCTGCCCCCAAAAGGGAATTACTACTCATTCTATACAAAACTTAATTCACCAATAACCAGGACGGAATATCATAAAAGCGAATATTTTGTAGTTAGTTTGTATATTAAATGCGAAGAATAAGCAATTATGTTTCATTTTCTTATGATTTCCTTCGTGTAGACTACATGTCTGAACAAAAAATTATAAAACCTGTTTCTACTTTATTACGCAGCTTTACAAACTATAATACTCAACTTTATCTTGTTGTTTCTTTACCTGGATAGAGTCTGAAGGCTCCGCTGGTCACTGGTTTAACAGGATTGCTGTCAGTCGCAATAACCACCATCGCATGCCGCTGTGCTCTTACAACGATTGGACATTCTAAGGCTATTGCGTTAATAAAACGCAACCGGTATGAATATCCCGTCATCACGTAAATCCTGGAAGTAATCAGAGAGCTAGTTATCATACGAGATATTTAAAAACCATTTGTAATAACTTCCCATAATGCTGTAGCTTATTTACATTGAAACGAAACATGAATATTTCGAGATTATTATGGATTTTCACCTTTTATTGATTTTGACGTAGTTGTAACATACAAATAAATTAAAAATATACTGCGATTTTTACTAATTATCATTGTTCCTTTTTTCAACTCTGTCCATGAACTTACACAGAAATAATTTTATAATTATGTCTCTGTCGGGATCATAATGTTTTGCTTGCTCTCTTTATTTATATATGCGTACTTATAGTTAAGTTTAAAGATATCGGTTTTTCGTATTTAAATCATTTGTTTATTGAGGTTTATGAATTGTTGATTGTTTTAGTATTTGACTTTAATTACACTTTTTTGTACTAAACTTATCTAACGTGTACTGAATAAAAACATCGGAAAATCAAGGCAAACTATTGGCTCCGGAAATTTAAAAACATTTAACTTCTCAAAACGGAAATAATGCCATTCGAAATGCCAATTTACTCATATCTAGGTCAAAATTAACTTGAAACAATTTCAAATAGCTACATATTTTGTACGTAAAGTTAAAGCTATACCCTATTTTTTGGCACTCCACAAATCAAATAAATAACATAATTTATCGATACAACTATAATAACTAACAGTTTGCCGAAAAAATTAGTCTGCACTTACTTAGGAGTAAAGTTATCACCATTGATGACAAGGCTTTCGGGCCGAATTTCGCTTTCCTCCTCTAGTCTTGAGGTCAATAATTCAGAAAATCTAGCGGCTATCAAGAATGTATTTTCTTTGCTCCGATCGTAATCGTATAAAGCAGCACTAGGCTCGAGAGGCTGCGGCTGATCCACAATAAGACTTCCGTATATTCCATCACTCTGATGGGCCACTGGAAAGAAATTTTAAGGAAAATGCTTACAATTATGTCTTTACTAAAACCAATATATAATGGTATTAACTAAATGAATGCTCGCGAAACTCTTTGATCTCATTATGGTATTAACTATTTGCATTTAGTGTTGTTAAATATAAAGATGGCAATATTTTTTATACTTTTTTGTAATGAATATTCCATTTGACCTTTACGGTTGTAGCTCACAACCTTGAGATGCCAGCTATATCATATTAGTGACTCACATACTTCTACGTTTGTTTGACATATATATTGCAGTTGGAAATCTCAATTCACTTTCAAATGAAGCACTCTCAGTTAGTTTTAGATACGCTCACCTGAATCAGCATGATAGAAGAAAGTGCCAGGAGAAGATGCAATAAATGAATATTGATACATCGATCCGTAAGAAATGGGACATTGCGTAATCATGGGCACACCATCCATATACGGGGTCCCTTTCTGCTCAATTCCGTGCCAGTGGAGAGTTACATCCTGATTCGGGATTTCGTTCCTAACTTTGACCACCACTATGTCATTCAAACACACATGAACAGCTGGCCCCGGGCTTTGATCATTGATGGTTAGACTTGGCCTTCCCTCTTCATCCAAGATTGGACGTATTACGAAATGATATTCACAACGTCGAGGCTTAACATTAAATTTACAAGGCCGACTGCAAGATTTGTCTGAAATATACGTCTATTGTGAAACACTAATTACATTGCATTCAAATGTTATATTAATTTACTTGACCATTATATTATTTAAATGATACTAACGTTGCAAAAGAACATGTGTTAGTAATTACTAGCATTCCATTGGGAAAAAAATAATTCAATGGTATTTATAACACGTCAGTAATTACTGTCCAATGTCCATAGAACACCCGTCTTAGAACAGGTTTTATGTCTTATAAAGTATATTTCATTGATAATAATAAATATACGTTTAATAATATTTATTGAAACATGACTAGAATAAAATTTTACGGTCTCCTATGAATATAACTTGAATCAATTTGTATTAACAGCAGACCGTAAACACTTACCTGAACTTTTGGTTGTGTCCGCAAGTAAAACTTTGTTGTTGGTGGGCAAAAAACTATCCAAAGACGCTTGGGGGTTTATGCGCAAGTTTGCAATGATAAACAAAACAAAATATAAAAGCTTCATCTTCCAAACACTACACTACAATTAACAAATGTAATATAAACTAAAACTTAGTTCATTCTAAATATATTTCACAAAAAAATAAATAAGAATCTATATCAAACTAATACGGAAATATTCTAAATCGATAAATATTAAGAAGCAGCAGACTTGCCCGCTTTGTACGGTATTTCAAGTGAAACTGACCGAGTAAGACGTACAAGTAAATGTGGTGATTGCTTAAGAAAATAAAAAAGAACCTTACAAACTCAAAGAGAAGGTTCAAATTACATAACGCATTTTCGGCTGATAATATAATATCTTTGTTTTAATTGGGTATTTTATAAACAAAAGTATATATATTCGGTTATGTGTTGTAGGATTCTAAGTTTTATTTAAATTATAACAGTAATATAAACAAACTATCAGAGGAAGTTATATACGCTGCAGATATAATTTCATGTTTTTGTCTTCTCAGACATTGTTCGAATTAGGAAAGGAAAGTATCAAGAATAGCGGCGCAAAGGAATAGAACAGTTGAGTGTCGACCTCAACATCAGCAAAATTAACAGAAACTATCATAACTGAGTAGTCTAAACATATATCTTCAAAAAGAGGATTTCACTATCCCAAACGATTCTCTCCATGCTATAAAACCTTTGACATAACTTGAATTTTAATAACTTATAGAAGTATTTCGTAGATCGAAGGTCGTTTGTAATCTTTCAATGCAGAACTCATTTTAAGTTCAATTTAAACAACCGACAATACCAAGTAGCAACAAAAATATATATTTCATTTCACAAATACTTTTTAAAAAGAAACTATTAAGTATAATAAAGTAATTAAGTTTCCATAAACAAATTTACAAAATTTACATTTAAATCGCATTACAATAGAACAATGCTTTATCAATCCTTTAGCCTTCTTCCAACTGGATCGTGAACTGAACATTCTTATTATTCTGTCAATTTTCTTCAGAAGCTCTATCAACCACCAGCAAATGCAAAATTCGAGTCCATTATCATATAAGATGTCAGAATAGAAAACCTATTTGTTTTCTCTTATTGACTCCAAATCCATTTTAGTTGACGTAATTCTATAAAATATTATACTCCCTTCCTATAATTGCAGTCATCTGTTGTGCTCTACTAAGTGCAGCGCGAATTACTTATACGAAATCTATCAGCACAATTGCTTAACAGTTATGTCACAAGTTACTGGAAGGAAGATCCCGCAAATGTATTTTATAACACACTTTCAATATATAATGATGTTCGAGGACAGTAGAAAGAATACAATGAATAACTCGTTTAAATAGTTAAATGAAAAAGAAAAAACAATAAGAGAATATAAGTTGTTTTATTTATTGTGCTTAAAAAGGAATCTTGTGAAGCTGGTTGCATTTAATAAAATAGTTTTATAAGTTATAAGACATGTTATTTGAGAGTTTTTTTAGTTGATTAAAATTTAAAAACGGTTATAAATTTAAACATAGCTTGCATAGCCGTTGCGAAAGTGTAAATATTGACCGGTACAATATCCGCCGCCAAAAGAGTTATAGGCTTCTGAGCTTGTAACAACATCACATATATTGTCTTCTGCTCTTTCAGATCAAACTTCTCCCAGCCACAACTGTATACTGCGTTCTCAAAAACCTCCGATGCATTGATCAACGTTTGACACAAATGACAGTAGAGAAAAAATACGGCGAAACAATATATGTATACCGGAGATAAATTCACCGATTCTTCCCAAGGTAAGGCAAATGATATTATAATGCATATAGCATTGATACCAAAATTAATTCCTATAGGCATACTGTACAGATCCTGTATTGTTTTGGTTATAGTTAAAGTCAGGGTGTGACGACCGATCAAAACTGCAAGACGTTCTTTAACAGTGGCAGTGTCCATGTTATCATCATCGAGAGCGAAAATTTCTTCACATAACAATCTGTACATAGCCGCTGTGTGGGATATTAAGAAAAATATCAGGGCCTGGTAATTGAGGACTACCGTGCATATAGATAATTCTGTTGTAGATAAAATAAGTTGACATAATTGCTTCTTAGGAAAATGCGTCAACGGTTTCATGCCTACAAAATAAGGCGTTTATAGTAACTATATATAACATTATTATTATTTAGCTACAAACTTCATTTACCAACACAAGCGACATTTGAATAATATTCGTTGGTGACGTCACTACGACGCGGTAAATAAACGAAAATTACATCAATAATGTTTAAGGCATAGAAAACATAGACAATTATTTTTATTGTTCGCAGCAGCTTCCTGTGTTTCGGCTTCAAAAAATCCAGCTGATATGATTGAGTGTCATTTTGTATTACATTTTCTATCAATTTCGTCAGAATGGGTCTAAAAAAAATTGTTATGTCATTAAAGCGGTACTTTCAACTTGTAGCAATTTTATACATATTTTTTTACCTTTTGACTATAAACCAATAGCTGTTATTTATGATCAAAATCACAAGTGTTAGATTGACGTAACTTTTTATAAGGTCAATCGGGCTGTCTGCGACATTTACTTGATACATAATACTACCAAGCCCATACACGTAGAGTACTAGAAAGAAATGTACTATCCAAAATATTACTGCAAAATAACCATAATTTTAAATTAATAATAACGAGAAAAATATCAATTTATATATTTAAAGCAACATACCGGAATTTTTGGTATTTAATATGGAAAATCCAGCTCTTGATGGTAGGAAGTTTAAAAGTTCTATAGTACTTTCGATCCTGTAATCCATAAATGACTCTCTGTAGTCAGCCAACTTAGTTTTAAATCTATCGATCAAACTCATTTTTTATGTTAATTTTGAAAAAAAAAACAGTTTTTCAACCCTGTCTGCGTTATAAACTGAACTGTCTATCAAGGGAAAGAGACGTTTGAAAGTGACTGGGGTATTACTTATACGGTATAATTATTCATACTCATTTTATGTTGTATAATTATGTCCCAGGTTTTATTTGAAGAGTGTGCGAATAAAAATATGCATAAAGACAACTCAAATCACAAGGTCATGATAATTAAAAATCCTATCTTTTGGAATACAATGAATTATGACTACATTAAAATTTGCAAAGATATAGCAAAATTTTACGAAAACTTAATGAAAATTTTATTAAAAACGTGAAAGTATAATTTTATTATACATTAAATGGCATAGGATGTTTACGCAATTATTTATTATTATTTATAAAACAAACACTTCAAGTAATATTAATTATGTATATGGCTATGAGAAGTTATGAGAAGGCGGGCAAAGAGGGGAACATGCTCTCCATCATTGATTTTTCAGGAAGGAGTCGAAAATAACGTTCAATAATATTCAGAAAATTTGACTGAAGATCACAAACATACGAAAGAAAGTCTGTTACAACTACGGAAGTCTAGAATAAAAACTTGTATATCTATAGAAAACCTCTAATAAAAATACTGATTCTAAATATATATACAAAGATCAACATTCACTCATTATTCTGTGGTCCACTTTCAATAGATATGACCTAAATTACCTATTATTAAAAGTAATAAGTGCTAAGCAACAATTTTTTCTTTCAATTCGATGTGCAAAACGCAATTATAAGAAAGTTCTTTATCATTAAATACAAAAAGAAATTATTGGGTATTCACGTAATTCCTAACAGAAGGGTGACCAAAATGCAATTTTAAATATTTATTTCGTTGTTAAATATATAATTTTACGTAAACAAATTACTAATTTGATTTTTAGATTTTTTTACTTTACCAACTCCTTAATTTTCCAAATGGCCAACTAGATGGCGCTGGTAGCAAACGCCATCTAGTTGACTTATAATACACTACATCCTAAAATCACATAGTAGTGAGAAAACTTTGTTTAATAATTCAAAACATAGATAACGCTTGGAAGAAATTTGAATATACATTTACCACTATCTACATTTCAGAAACAGGTTATGCAATAAACCTCGAGAAAAAATTAGTTAAGTGATCAATTACTAATGAATTAAAATCTTGGTTCACTTTTTGATGTTTTCTAAATATAAAACATTGGATATGGATTTTTAAATAGTGCTCTCGAGAATCCGATATGTTTAATTTCGTCAGAAGAGGTATAGACGTCATGACTACAAACAAACAATTTGGTCGTCTAATATTCTAGAAAGTTACATTAATTTGCAACCCAGTTGTTCGAGTCACTGATCACGTGGTAGTTGGTTTGTAAGGTCAAATAACGTTAGTGTCGTTTCTGTTGCCAATATTTATCTAATATTATTGTGTGAAAAATATATATTAACAAAAAAAATAACCTAACTGAATTACGGTGGTATTATTCTTACTCATTTACCACAACTATAAAAACAAGTTCCGCGCCACCTTTTTATCCTTCTTCATGATAAGGTATGATCAATCATGTGTCTTTATCATGACGGGTTCGGAACATTTAAATAAAACATAAGATTCAAACATCTTTATACGAACGTTTAATATCCATGGCATGTAACAAGCACATTTAATAATCACAACACTGATACAAAAACTCCGAAACACGTACCACTATAATGAAACATCTGGTATGTTAAATGATAAATATAAAATAAATAACGTCCTTAAATATAATTAAAGCTTCCTACTCCACACTGAAAGCTGATGGCAGACGGTCTGTTTCATGTCAACTGTGCTCTGAACTCACGCTACGGACCCTGCGAATCAGTTCCTCGACTTTCTTGTAAGGGCTCTGTGCTTCTTGGCTCGATTCTATCAGATACGGTCCGCTGTCTCTCTGGCCTGCGCCGGATCCTTCCTGAATCGCTTTATTGAGAAACGGTTCCATATCTGGATCGGCGTGTACTTTTGTTGTTTTGTTTTTCTCAACGCTGGCTGTCATCTCGGCCTCTCTTTGTCTCAACCAAACCGGAGAATTCACGTAAACTCGCGGCCTCTCCCTTAAAGCATTACATCTCTCCAACGCCGGTCTCCTAATAGGGACAGGGGGCCGGTAGGCCGCTGGTAGAGGTACTCCTCTTCCCAGCATAGTAAGAATTAAACCTTTCAGTGCTGCGCGGAAATCTTTCAAATGGTAAGCATACAAAAGCGGATTTATAGCTGAATTCAGATGAGAAAATATAATACAAAAATATGTCAGGGGATTAGGAATATCCAGTTCGGGTCTGAAGGCCTTGATGGCGTTAATGGTGTACAACGGTATCCAGCATATGATGAAGAAGAAGACGATGATCGCCAGATTCTGGGTGGCCTTGACTTCTCGTTTCTGTGCTGCTCCCAAAACCCTCAGCATGGTTCCTCTTTGACCCTGCCCTCCTTCTACGGTCACCACCGCACTCATCTGAAATTGAAATAATTGATATTTGCATAGTTTAAAAAAAAATTGTTTGTTTCTTAAGAAACAAATTTTTTTTAACTAAATAATAGGAATTTTAAAAATCCTCTTTACACTCCCCATAACACAAAGATGTGTTTTTATTTGTCAGCAACATCCTTTATCTATATGGTTACCCTAAGTTTGCGTAGTTGCGCTACATAGAGCGTTTTGTCATTCATTAATCGATCTCCAATTGCTATAATATTTACGTAAGTAACTGAATGATAAAAGGGCACACTTCGTATGTCGGTATGTGATGAACGGATCACCGTATAAGCTTGGTGCAAATTAGCTGAGGCTTACTGAACAGTCCCCTACTACAAGTTTACATCGCCAAACGACACACAGGTTGCCAAAATTTATTTTCGCATATGATTACGTGGTGAGAAGTAATTTTATAAGATTATCCCGTAAGACAGTAAGTACTCCAATCTCTTCACCGACAAGAAAAATAATTTTTATTTAGAAATCTACGGTGCAAAATCTTGTCTGTCGATTTTTTCACAAATGCGTTCTTTGCGTTTCTTATCGCAATAGGTGATAATTTTTTTTTTCCAGTTATACATTCGTAACTATATAGGTTTACAAGTTCAGTTTAATACAAAAACCATAATTTCTCGTTGTGTGTAAATATTGTGTGTACCTTTCTCATTATTATAATGTATACTAATTAATAATGTCAAAAATGTATTGAAATTGTAACATAATCTCTAAATAATATTAAGGCAGTCTGTGAAAGTCAGTAAGTGTGGATGGTCGTGCTATTTCACGAACAAAATGCTGAATGGATTTTGTTTAAATTTTCTAATTGTCAGTTGGTTATACACTACAATAATTATAATATAAATATTATTTAAATTAACAGTATCAAAATCTCTCCGAACTCAATCCACACGGTGGAAGTCATAGGCATGAATTAGTCGTAAAAAAATTTAAATCGTCCGTTACCTCTCTGTATTATTGTATATAGCTCAATTTTTGTATTTAAATCCATTGCTGTAATGAAGAAATCTTAATCTATTTTTAATACTTCGATTAAGGTTTTTACGACTCACAACAATAAAAGAGCATCAAATACTTTTCAAGCCGAATTAATAACGTAAGAATTGATATGTCTGAAACTTTTCTATCATATTATTTTAATAGATTAATCGAGAAGTGTAAAAGAAGACAAAACAAGAAGATATTTTTCGGTTACGTTTATTCCATTATGTTAAAGGAATCACCGCTCAACAAAAACGTATTATTAAATATTTTTCTAATTAAATTTCCATTGCAATCCTTTGTTGATTTTATTCAAATTTTCGTAATAAGTGAAAAGTATGCATTTTAAGTTTTAGGTATTTCTTGCTTCATTTCTTGCATTTACAAGCAATTCTAAAACAAGTTTCTTTCGTCCTTGTCTTTTAACGGTACTAAATATAATAGCATGTCGTTTCCGCTAACAATATTTTAGGTTTTTCTTTTTATTTGTACTGCCTCTGATCACCGGTCATATCTTTCTTTAATAATTTACCCAAAACATGTGTAAATTTGTATATACAATGAATTATTTTTATACTTATGCCCTTGGGTGTAATGCGTTGTACACATAACGTATAAGTACATAAAATTTTATAACCCCATAGCAAAGGGAAACCTTCTAAGTGAATCATATAGCGTCTAGAATTAGCACGCGCAGACTTAGCTCTATAAAAAATATATAATTCTATGTATTTTCTAACAAAGAAACGATTAATAAAAATTATTATTTATTATTTATTATGACATTAATACTTATTTAGGTTTATTTTTCCAATGAATACTATGTTAGAAAGTGTGTAAAAACGGAAATATTTACCAACTTTCCTCACAAACGCAGACTTGTTGAAACTTCATAATACATTATCACGGTCACCTCATTTACGTTTCATGCGTTATCGAATTCGCGTGTCTTATACCATGATATACCAGTAGTCCAAACATTTAAGAGATAAAAATAACTTTATTATGTTACATATAAGTAACCTTTGAGTTACAGCTGTATTTTCATATATTCGACAGACAGATGGCCTGATGACGGTCAATATTCCAATCTACATTCATTGTTTTCTAACAGACTGCAATCAGTACAACTTTTGTGTTAGGACTGGGTTCTTTTATTAATTACGACGAACTGCGCCTCTGATAGCGCTCGGCGTCTCGGAATAGCTGGAAACCCTACCAATTTAATTTAATTACAAGAGAGAGTACACGCGATGTGTTGAAAACAAACGTAGTTTCATTATAAAGATGGTTTCAGTACAATACAGATGTAACCACGAGCTAAAAATCAATAATATAGTTATTCGGATATGTCCAAAGAGTGATTTCTCATAGCCTTGTTTATAAACGCGCGGGGAGTCAGCTAATTTCATTATTGCATGGAAGTATAAACAGGTTGCTATAAGCAAACGACAATGTACTATGTCCCGATTTTTAAGGCCTTTCTTTTGTAGCCAACTTATTCTTTATTTAGTCAAAAAAAGCACAAAGTATTTATCTTATAACTACCGTTTCGTTTCACTGTTAATATCTCTCAAAAATCAACGAATATACATATACTCTGCTAATTATTTTTAATTCTTCGTTAAGAAAGATTTTAGGTGTCTCCATAGAAAAATAAAAAAGAATCGAGAGAAAAGTTCAATTAAATATAAAAAAATGAATTTATCATTAAACTTTTTATTTAAAAAGACAATAATTCGCTTTATAATACTGTTTAAAAGTAAAAGCGATGTCCAGTCAGTGACCGCAGCGCTCGAGGAAGGAAATAATCAAAGCGGAACTCGTGCGATGGCATTGATTCTAAAGGCTTATGAATAATAAAGGCAGTGATACATATATAAATTATATTCTATCTCCGTCTTTGCTTGGTTAAAATTTCTTCAGTTTAATATTTGTAAACTTGTATATAATCCTAAATTAATCCGATCAAAGTCAGTAATTTTGTCTCGTTTATTTATTTTTCCCTATTAAAAGACCTATAGCCTGTATCTTGTAAACATAATATGAATGAGCTTGAAGTCTAAGTCAAAATTCTTTGCTCTAGTGATACTGCCTTCATTCTATGATGAATGACCATTCCGATTAATCTATACTACGAGAACTTGGCTGATATTTAAACCAATATTTTAAAGATTAATGTGCTAGACGCTAATTATCGAAAGTCTTTGTTAATGTAAAATCACACCTGTTTAACGACAACCCTGTAGATGTGGGCGTAGAAAGCGGCTAGCAGAACGCTGGGCGTGACGATGGTGGCGAAGTATATTAAGAGGAGATAGTTATAGTCCATGACTTCAACGAAGTAGCAACCACGGTTGGAATCCTCAGCGGCGTGCCATCCGAATAGAGGTAGTAAGCCCACACCAGCACCTGCCACCCAGCACACGGATATTATAACTGAAACAAATAATATCAATATTATCATGGTGTCCATTATATCTTCATCGTTTATGATAAGGGCTTTACATGTCATAATATTCGCATATGCGTAAGTTATGATTATGAATGTTGGCTGTTGGTTTTAGGGCCAATTGGTAGGAGTTATCTTTAACTCCTATCAATTCGTCTTCCTCTTCCTCTCACGTGCTCTTATAGGAAGAGACGTGATGTGAGGGACAAAAATGTATGAAAAGTTATACATACTGAACCGACCATAAATAACTTGGGACTAGTTCAGTACAAAGGTTTTAGTAAAACGAGGTATAACCTCCGATCTTTCGTAGATTTATCTGACATTTCTTTCGGATATTGAAATTTCAGTTTCTTATTTCTTTATGTCCGATAACATT
>DVQP01001118.1:0-17071 GCA_018231745.1 Danaus eresimus | reverse complement strand
CCCGGTCTCCCGCGTGACAGGCGGGGATACTGACCACTATACTACCGAAGACTTGTGAAGGTAGATGAAATAGCAAATAATTTACTTTATAGTAGTAAAACATATTTATACATAGTATATTTAATAACTGGTCTAAATGTCGCATATTATACTTATAGTTGTTCTGTAAATGAGATGAGTCTTAAATCATTCATTACATTATAAATATTTTACAGTTATATTTTAACTAAAAAGTTTAGAAAAACGATCTAGGGTGATTGTATTCGTTACTTATGGACTTAGTAGTGAATATTTTTTGTACATATATTTACAAAATGGTAATTTTATAAATATCGATATTATTATTATTATTAATGTAATATGCAGTATAATGCAATTAGACCAAACGATCTTGGACGAAAACCTTGGAAAAAATCTGTTTATTAAAATAAGCATTCAAGAGAATTTTTAGGTCATGCGACATCTATTATACTAACTTAAAATTAAAAAGTAAAATTAGTATAATCTATTGTATCTAGATGACGCTGTAACTGGAAACAAAAATACATCTTTATGGTTATTTGAACTCTAAGATTTTATATTTTTTATAATTTTAGGTGGGATTTAAAAAGAATTCAAAATATTGAGTGTTCTTATTTATTCGTTTTACTTTGTTTTTTACAATGAATATTATTTTTATGCACTTTCAAAATAAAGTGCTGCCATCTCTCCGAGTATGTTAAATACTTTTCGCGCCATCTATTGTTACATTATGCATTGACAAATAAAAGGTTAAATCCGTCGGCCACAGCTGGTATCGGTAAGAGACGAATACAAGCTGGCAAGTGGCAACTGGCAACACACAACCAGTTTGTCGAATATAATGTTACGGGACGCTAGTGCCTTTTCGCTTCATTGAAAACAATCTGATTATTATTGTTTTACGCGAGTTTTATTAGAACATGAGTGTTTATTTTTAAGTACATGAATAAAGATAAGAATTTATGTTAACTATAAAGCCTAATAGTGCGTATGTTCAAGTTTCCACGTGAATTTGTACATTTTATACGAGTGTGTAATCTTGAATCGACGACTTAGCGTAGTTGGACGGTGGTTGAAAATGTGAGTTTAACAATTGGTGAACTTAGGTCTTAGGGATTAGAGACTGAAAATTTACGAACTCTTAACAATGAAGTGGTTTGCGTTTATAATATTGTTGCCGGCATGTTTTGCACATCTTAACGTTTATTTGAGTAGTGCTGAAGTATGGAGGCTTTTAGGTAAGTGAAAATATTTATGTAAGCTAAATTTAATCTGAGTTATAAAACAAATGCAATTATTAATATAATTATATTAATAATGGGACATATAAAGAAACGACAAACTAATTCACATTCTATTGTGTAGTCTGAAGGGTTCATTTTTGTGTAACATTATTATAGGTGATAATCACGAGTGCCAATAATATTGCAACTAATGCAACCTAATTGATTTTAATTTGTTTTTGTTTTATGCCTACAAAAGTATGCAGTTATAAATTTGTTAATTTATTTCTGCTAGATTTATCCCGTTTTTACTTAAGACCGCATATTTTTAACCTACAGTGAGCTGTTATGATACATATAGTAAGTAAAACATCAAGTTTCAAGTATGAGAAGTTAATGCAATACTAGATGCGGTTGATAAGACATTGATTATAACCCTCAGACAGATAAAGTATCGCAAGCATTGATAACAATGATGCGATTGATAAAACAGTAGACCCATTGAATCATCATTATTAAAGACAGCAGAAAATGTATAGAAAAATAATAAGCAGAAACGTATGGTTTTAAAACAATTAATATCAATATATGTCTGATAATGATTTTAGTTAAAATTATATATAAAAAGTAATGCAGTATTATTTATAATAATAATCTTTTAAAAATAAGCACACAAATGCAGGTTTAATTGGAAGCTATTCCTCGAAATGCGATTATCTATTGTGCATACGAAATTGCAGAAACCTTTTAAAAATACAAACCCTGGAAATCGAACCGAAACTTAATCTTATTTTACGGCAATTTTGAGACGCGTAAACCCAAATACCCTTATCTGTCATCTAAGCTTTTATTCTGAGGTGGCAAAAGTTTCCTTCGGATAGCCGTACTGATCTGTTGTATCGAAAGTGCTATTGTAATAACAGAAATATTAAATACGTATTAAAAATTTATTTATATAAAATAACAATAAGGAAATACATCCATAAATAAATATGGTAGCGTAAAATTTATTTAGTCTTGTACATGGTATTTATTATTTCAATTACGTATGTAAAATAATGTTTGATAAAAATAAGTTAGGTATTAAAATTCAATTCAACTCATAATAATATAATGTTCGTAAATCACATTTGAATGATCTCCCATTCTAAAGAAATAAAAATACTTAGCGTCTTTTTTTATCTATTTTATTCTAAAATCAATAATACATACAGCTGAAATCGTTAAAATACAACCTTCTTTTTGTGATTGTTGAAAAAAAGAGTATAAACACAAATAGTAGATCTATTTATTAAATGCAATAATTCTGAGAAGTCTATTTGGTGTATGCTCGAGTTATATAACCGTGGTACAGTTCGTTAATTGTGAGTGTGACAGATTTAAAAGGGCCCCGCGTCCGCGCAGGTAATAAGATGCTTTCTAGTGACGACTTTTTGTCCCTTTGTACAGACCTGTTGGCAATTCATCTTTGTCAACCATAGAACCATCTGCCCTTTGTTCCTGCTTAGAAATTAGAATTTCATTAAACAATGCTCGGAGTAAACGATAAATTCAAATTGAACGGCTACATAATATATTCCGTCTTACTGTACATAACGCTTGTTTAACATTAGAATAAAATGTATATATGAAAGATTATTAAAATATCTCGTATCGTTACTTTAATCCGGAGAAACTCGCCGGTGAGATCTCAGTCCCCAATACATGTAATTTATTTAAAGTGACATTTATTTACATATTACGAGCCAATCCAATAAAATATCAAATGTGTCTTTTGACACCTTGGGACCCGATTTTTATTTTTATTTTTTTGTTATAAATTGCGAGATCATATTTATTTGATATATATCTTTATGTAAATAACGATATTTATATTGAAATGTCATATTTAATTTTATATGGATTCTAAGAATAAAATTACTTAAGCATTGATTCATATTTCCATAGCACGATGTCTTTCCTTTGGAACGTAAAGCGTAGCCATAAAGTCTTTACTTCTCAGCCACTATCAGATGAATAGTTTATGGTCATGGCTTATCATATATCTGAGTTCTACAAATTCTTACCAGGAAAATAAAATACGAATGAATATTCAATATATCGGAATATTTTATTATAACATATATGTATTATTATTTTTTATTGATACAAGTTATGACGCCAGTATATCAGTAATTCTCTATATATTTTATTATTATATCAGTAATTCTCTTATATTTTATATAGTAATCGATACTTTTACACTTCGCTGTAATTAATTTGGGGTCAATAAAAATGACGCTACCCGTCTGCTCGTAAGGAGACACCTCTAAAGAGTTTTGGGTTTCTTTCTGTGGTGAATAAAAAATAAAAGGTAATGCGATACTCGTATGGTTATCTCGTATATAAAATTTCTTATACGAGATTCTACATAGTTTTTATTAATATTTTACTAATACATAAGTCATGAGAATTATGAACACTCAAATGATTATATCTTCAAATTACTTAACGATGCTACGTTTCCGGTGCGTTATCTCATTTCTTATCCTAAGTTTGTATTATTTTTTCCAACGACCTACACCAACATTTATCATTACCGTGCCAGGACGTTCAAACGTGTAGATTGACCGAACCCGTGGCTTATCTGAGTTCTTGCCATATCATGTCGTGGAATCTCCTTACAATAATAACACCGATATAGATGACACAATAAAAATCCCAAGGAAAGTTATTGTTGTTTTATTGAATCCTATTAAAGCTCTATTCAAACCGACCTATTTCTATGTCCCAGCTAGATTGTGTTGTCGTATTGCGAGTCAACAATGAAATATTTAAATAAATATGACGAGTCCTTCACAAAAATATTCATCGTGTAAATAAAGTTGACACACGACTTGATGCGGAGTGGGCCCTAAATAAACTCAATTTCACGGCTGCTGTTACCGGAGTTTTTAATCCGTCTGAGTGTAATATGTCATACTGGGCAGGTGGGGCTTAGCAAGTATACCCCTTACGTGATGAGAATAAAAGTGTTTAATTAAAAATTAATTTCGAAGCCAATTTGTTATGTGATATGCTCCTTGTTGGACAACAGAGCTCGTTTTACGTTTACGTTGCATAGAGCCAGAACATTTTGTGGTTAGGCTGGAAACACTTAAGCCCGGAGATGCAGACGGCAGGAATAGAATTTGGAACTCGGCTTTCACCGACTTATATTACGAATACGGCAGATATAAAAGATTTATATTATTTATATGGTAAGGAGATTTTATATTAATAGGCACTTTTATTAAAACTACATAGCAGAATAGACAGTTGTGACTCGAAGGTAATAACCACGCATGTGTCCTCCCATGCAAGTCCAAAAGCGTGCATCCAGTTTTGCAAGAGCTCTAAATGGGAAAATTGCGTTCCATGGTCATTTTTTTACTAGTAAATTTCACATTCCGTGTGTAGGTACGCGATAAGCAATCATCTCTGATTGGTTTAGACGGAATCCATTAAGGTGATAATTGGATGGGCGAACGCATTTCAATCTCTGAATTCTGTCGCGTACAAGGGAGATACCTTGTTATAGATATCAAGCATTTTTTTATTATTTAAGGGCAACGAACATCAGTTTCAAAATCGCGCCATTCTAATTACGTTATCTTAATTATTTACATGATTTAATTTTTTTTATATATTTATTTCTTCTTTCAACTTGAACAGTTTAAAATTTAATATAAAAGACACTTAGAAAAAATTGTCTTTGATTTCCGCATCATCGATTGCGTGATGCCACACTGCACTTTCTATTCCTTTCGCAGAACCTAGTTACTACTGCCATAGCTGCAATCAATTCCCCACTTTACATCTTCAATAAAAGCGTTTTAATATATAAAATGCAGATCTCATTCGTAAGAAAATTCACTGCAAAATTCCAAGTATTTAAACTCAAAAAACATTTCCAATCCCTTTTAATGTTACTTATGTAACACATTTAACTGTATTAGCTCGTCCAAATTCAAGGTATATGAGAACAGAAAACAAGATGACATTATCGTATCCAGGTCAAACGGTACAGCTGAATAAATAGATTGTTATAAATAACGGAACGGGAGTCGGCCAATTTGTTTCCTCGCTTGTTCTCATACCTCATTATTAAATCTTTTTAATGAGTCTATCCATTTCGTATTAAGTTTTTAAGTCCACGCTTCGCTGCGGACAGTTAATCCAAAAAGTAATATTCAACGGGCTAACAATTTTGACGTATGATACCAATTTGTTATTATCCACATAGATTCTATATTCGAGTACACGTAACGTTCTAATGCTAGCGATATATCAAGTGTACGAAAAAGGAATTTTAAAATTAGTCTCCGTGATCGATAGTTGGGGTTATTCAAAATAATGGTAGGGATCTACGTTCAATCACGAAGTGGGTTTTGTGTTAGGTCTGCGGCAATTTGCTCAAGAATGGATGGAGACGTCAGCGCGACAAAAAGCATCGATCCATCAGCGATGCGCACACGCACGTGACTCTCACAGTTTCTGTATAACAGGAGGAATGACCGGTTGCATAACTTGTTAATATATGTATATTAGTTTGATTGTGTATTTTTAAATACTTTTCTTTTTGTTTGTTTTGTAGTATACCTTTCATTTAATAATAGTGCTTCTGTATATTCATTTATATATTATGAAAGTTAATAAAAATATCTGCGTGTAGTAAATTATGTATAAAATAAATGACGGTATTTAGCTTATAGTGTTTGACCCTAAGCTTTAAGGTCGCCAGTAAACGGTCAGACGAGGGCATCCTCTAGTGGAGGCACCGTCTGACTGCCCGTCACGCCGCGTCCATCACCTGTCACATGCCACCAGAGCCCAGTTTAAGCTTAGTTTGAAACTTGACAGCACCAACTGTGATCGATGATCAGGGAATACAGCCCAAATTGTAATTCATTTTACGCAGTACGTTCGTATTTTTTCTCTTAAAATTTATGCCACGTCCTGACTAGATCGATAGAAGAATCTCACGGTCATAACGGCCCATGTGGTTAAGTCCCAGCGTGACATCATAACCATAATATTAAAACTCCTGTAGCGATGCCACGCGACATTCTATTTACTGTCACTGTTTATTCAACGCTAAAATGTCGCATTAGAGAGGTCGCTACAACAAAAATTGTTTTGTGTGGCCCGTAATTGAATAGGCGGACCGGAATGACACGCGCCCGCAAATATAAATTATAAACTGAATGCGTTATTACATGTTTAAGCACTTCTCTGGCAAAAAATATATAGATATTGCTTCCTTCTATACAATCCACATTTAAATTTCAAATCATTAATACATATATTAGAAATCTTGGAACTGTTGAACTGATCTTTATGTATCTTATGATTAGAATTTATCTACGAGTATAACAGATTATAAATTAATAGACATTGATTTAGAACCGACAATTAGAATGGAGGTCAAAAGAAAGGAACAATTGTTACAATGAATTTTATTTGTTTATACGGGTTGATTATTACAAGGTAAAAATCAGAGTGTGCAAGCTCGTAGGAGGAGACCACACACACGCCCCACTAACTCCCCCTACGCAAATACACCAGGCATCAGCGTGAACCGTGCTTATGGATTTCTATCTATACTTATATGTATATCCACTTAACACTTGTAAGCTTAATCAGTATGATACACGCTCTACCGCTATCACCACGAAATTCCATTCTCTCTCTACTTAACATCTCTGAATTACGTACTCTATGTCTAGACGTGTGGCTCGTTTACTAATTAAACTAACGGGCTGTATATGAGTAACAAAAAATTGCCAAAAAAAAAGTCATTCATACAATTTGGGACCGTGAAATATGGCTGCTTTATTGTAACATCGCGACAATACTGTATTTAGGGACGAGGAGCAAAATAAACAAACATGACAATTGAAAAAATAAAATATTTTGTCCCAATGCACGGCCCGACCAGCACGTCATAATAAAGTAGTGGCTTTTGTGAGATCGGCTGTAAATCATATAGTTCTTTTGAAAAGAATTGTCTCGTAAATAATGTCCCAAAAATTTACTATTCTACTCCCCACTGACATTCTGAGATCTCTACAACGAGGACCTAATCAACTAGTTAATGCAAGGGGTTTGAGCTTCGCAGAAAAGTAAAGAAAATGTGCTTCACATTCAATTTTAATAGGATTAAAGTACAGAACAAAGTCTCTTAAGCATTGTTGTTCAGCTCGTGGTCCATTGTATTATGAGCAATCCAATAAAAGCTAAGGTTTAAAGACTATTAGTAATTACTAGTTTTTATTACGGTTTCGGTTGAAATTATTCCCGATCCGCGGCTTATTGAACTACAGCCACACCAAATTTAATGGTTTCGTAAGAAAGCAATGAAAGTTGAGCATTATGATAGTATTGAAGAATTTAACGCGGTCAACGCTGTAACGGCGGAGTTTAATGGTTCAGTGCACCCCTGAATAAACAAGCCTATTGGATGTTAAATTTGCTGCACCGGATATGGCCGCCACTCGAACGAATCCATCATGTTAAACTTGGCCGAGCCAACCCGATACTTAAGACTGACACAAACAAAGAAATCTTTGGACTTTGGGGCAGTTCAATTGACTACTTTATGAACCGTAAATCACACCGTTTTGAGCTTCAAAATAATAGTATTTTATTGGCCAAAGAGCTATAAAAGATGGAATGCTTACTTAGTTTATTGTGAAATAACACTTCCCGAGATTTATGCGTTTCCTTTAGTTGCATTGGTAATATGATGTGTCGTGGTATGGGAGAAACGTGACTCGGCTGAAAAATCAAAGTAATAAAATGCCTCATTGGTTTAATGTAACTTTCATGTAATCATTATTAATTGTTAAATACTAAGTCGTAATGTGTTAGCTGTATACAATTAACTACAATTCTGATTATAAATTGAATAACGTCTTACATTTCATAGCAGTTAATATATATTATTTTTCCTTTGCGATTGAGATAAATCTGCAACTGAGATTGCCAGACCACCGTGATGTAAGAATGTCTCAAGTCATTTAGACATGTAATATAATATGGTAGTGAGTCTATTTTTACAATGTTTACACTTGACACTATTGACATTTTGTTTACGCTTGGCTGTATTGAAATGGATTGATAGTGGGTTAAAGAAAACATTCTTGGAAGTGAATTCGCATGTCTCACAGCATGATGTGAGGATGGGTCAGATCAGGCGGCTATGCCTCCTGCTGCGTCTTCTAGACCCGCATGGTTTCTTATTTATACTTTTAGAAGATTATTATGAAAGCACTATTAGTAAAAAATGACTTTTCTGTTTTATGAAAAATATATAAAAAAAGTCCCACAAGTGAAGTTGTCACGGAGCTTTATTTTCGAATTTCTTTGTATAATTTCCATTAAAGGTAGTTGCCTTTTTTATGTAATGACTTTGAAGACTTTTGTATTCGTTTAAATTAAGCTTATATTTTCGGATATCTACGCGTATTTTATTATTTTAATAAACTACAAAATCCCGTCGTTTCAGTTACTTCAGCAACCGTGATGACGGGCAGGCGAGATGTGATTTTTTATATGTATGATAGTTTTAACTGTTTCTCGATATTGACTTGCAGTTCGACGAGGTTTGAACTGTCTGAGCAAACATTGATACTGTTCAAGAATCCCCAGTGGGTGCTGAACTGTTGTTGATTGAGAAAATATACTTACGGGAAGCAGTCGCTCAATACAAATATTAGATGAAACTATTCTCGGGTGCGCTCGAAGCTTATTTGCATACCTTACGAATTGTTATTACCTTATTCAAATTGTACTTTTGTGCTACGAATAAAATGTATATTTAAAATGTTCACCGTTTCCTTCATTCGTAATGTCGTTTAGTTTAGAATTCCCGTGATTGGGCAGTTTATTTCTGGCTCAGTCAACATACCTACCGTACCAATGGCTTTAATGGCTAGCAGTTTATTTACCGCTCCTTACTCGATTTGTTACGACTGCTTGTTGATTTTAAAACAATCAACGCCGTATGTTCCATTTAAATATATTTATAAATACGCCGTATGTATTTTTGCTGTTGAATTTTATCACAATAAATTTCGTCTTGCATTCCGTACGTGTTGGTAAAAGTCGTGAATGTAAAGGACAAAAAACTGTACGGCCAAGTCACGTTTTACCTGAACAAAAGAACAAGAGCACGCCTCATGCAAATAATCCCAGGATTTATCTAAGAGGCTTATTCCTATAGGAAGTTCATAATATATTTTTTAGGCAAAAAATAAATAATGAAATGTTATATTTATTTCACTTATTATCTATGTTAGTGATGTCTATTTCCGTTATTATTTCACTGGCCTGTCTCTGTGTTATATATTATTTTTGTTTTTTACCTTTAAACTTTTGAGCATGTTTAGTGTCGTGAGGTATATTTTTATTTAGCTTGAGTTAAGCGAGTCGTGACTTGGTGCAGGAGAAAACAAACAAGAATTCTGTCGTGTCTTAGGTTTTTATCTAAATCCTTTACTTGGATCCTTAATTCTTCGAACACTAGTTTCAATGCAGGGTCTCCTCCAGTAAATAAAGTATTTCTCTCCATCTTTGTGTGAAATCCCTCCCTCGAAAATAATATTTAAGATGATTTTTAATAAAACAAGAGAAATTAATAATTTCTCAGTATTATTTAACCTAAAGAAACGTTCCGATTCGTTCTATACTGCTGTTTGTTTTAGATGCATCTTAATTACTTATAAAAGATGAAGCATTTCTAACGACCTTAATTCTGATTTATAGTTCTCGCATGCTGTTATTATGTGGTAGTTATATCTCTCAAAATGGCCGGAACCCCTTGAAGTTAGATCACGGATCCCATAATATTAATTAACTCATTTTTTTAATCAATTAAATAAAACTTTCCCTTAATATATTTGCTTTTTATTTCGACCTGAGGGCTTTAACCGTTAAATCCTTTATGTCTTAAAGAGAATTTACGTTTCATTTATTTTGTTATTGCGTTTGTTGTTTTCTGCTCACGCTATTGTTATTAGCAAATCAAACTTGACTTGGAGTGATTGAGGCCAGTGCAAACCAAAGGCTATCCGAAGATATTACGGTAGGGAGAATATGAGCAATCTATCTCGCGGTAGTCTACCACGATGGATCGGTAATGGGCTCACGAATTGTTTCTTTGTTGTTTTGCTCTGATGATAATATACGTTGAACCGCTTGTTCAATCGTATTAGAGGCTAGTTACGTTTCTAAGTTTTTTTATTTATTTTGATAACAAGAACGAATATACCTTGTGGCGTATACAAACGTTTTTTATCTGAATTGAATCTATACAGGCAATCCGTGAAGCCTATGGTGAAAGTAATTAAAATTCAAATTACATCTAAGTAAACTGACGCCTAAAAAGTTCCGTTATAGTAAAAACTTCGAGTTATTTTTATTTCAATTGTTTGTGCGTGTCTAAAAAACGATGTTATCGAGTCAGGCTAACGAGTTTGAGAGCTGCATTGGCATCCGAGACTAGAATATTATTACAAAAATATGGCGTGCGTAGGTTTCCAATGTGGTAGATAAAATCTCTGGTTATATTGCAGGGTGTCTTTTCCAGCTTTCACCAACGCGTCGTCGACTGCCCAATGGGCGCTGTTGTGACAGCCTCCCACGATAAACCTGATGTTTATGCGCGCGCGCCGGCCGCCATGTTTGTTTTATCTCGATCCACTGTTCGCCCGTGTTAATAAATGTCTTGTATTGGAAAAAGAATTCCTTTTTTTTTTGTTCGTCTATAGCCGACGTGTTTTATTTAGACATCGGTTATTAATAATAATGCATCCTTGAGCCTCCTTAGATCAAAATTTAAGATGGTAGGTTTTTGTATTTGTTTTTGTGTACGTCAGTTGTGTGGGTCTTTTTATTGGTTCTTCTAGGGGACGTGACGGTTAGTATTTTATATTCAAAACAGATGCCCCCGACGTCGACTGGGAATTAATTAAATTTGTTTTCATTTATTATATGTTTTAAATTATTGTCATGTTTATATATTCACGTATTATAATATATTACTCGATTTCACCGTGGGATACGCTGACTCTTCTTTGGCTCTTTTTTAGGGACGTTGATTTTTTTATCCAACTGCTTAATTCTAACGTCGTGTATAATTTGTGTTGCGGCTTTTAACCTTTTTTTTTAAATACCTGCTACCGTAACATATTGAGTTCTGGTCTGGTGAGCGTGTAATACGTCTTGTTAGCTGGTGCGGAGTCTAATGAGCATTTTACTTCCCGATCGCTTACCAAATTCGTTGAAGACCGTGTAATGAGATAATCAATCCTCACTATTGTTACAGATTTAAATCGATTTACATTGTATTTTTAATGATACTCATACATTTTATAATTCTGCGTTAAATCTACTGAGTTTATGAACTTAATTTATTTCCATCTGAGATATAAGAGTCGAAACACGATGCCACGAATGCCCTCGGGCGTCCAATAAACCCTTTGCTTTTTTTGCCCATTGTTTACTTAACGGTGGATGTTAAAATTTTTATGATTTCCATCGCAACTGACGGCTGCGTAAATTATTTTCTGAACGGTTGCCAACTCGATAATACCCGGTGCATGCGATTCCCTTCGATTGCTTCTTTATTTATTGGACGGCTCGTTTGGGCGTTCGTTTACATGAAATATATCAAAAGATTGGATAGTTATACTGTTTAAAAATTTAATTCTTCTTTATAACTTATTCATCATTTATAAAATGGATTGTAAAAAGCCAGGGTTGTGTAAATTTTTAACGAACTGTCTCCATACATCATACGAAGATTATGATGATGGGTGGATATTTATGTATCTCATACGCATTGTAAGGTTGACAAAAGGTGGGTGTTAGCCGTTTAAACCGTCGGTTCGAGCTCCCGGCGTCCTGGAGAGCACTTCAAAACTTCCAGAACTGCTCGCTTGGAACGTACCACTCGAAACTGTTGACAGTTATAATTTTTACATGAAAATTCTCTTAGGTAACACAAAACATGATAATTTTCGGTTGCATTTCTTTTACAATAAAGTATAAGTACAACACTACGTTTCAACATACCCTCCCCATGTTGGTAGTTAAGCAAACATCGTCAATACGCTCCCGTACAAATCCATCGAATAATGTGTCGCTGGTTAATATTTGGATAGTTTTGTTTGTCGAGCGTGTTCTTACGTTTTTGTCACCGGACACCACCATGCGACACATTGAAGTTTCTATTTGAATTACAGCAATGGCTGTTTCAGGAAACCTTAAGCCTTGTTTGAACTACGTCTATTTCGTTCTTTGCTTTTCTTGGTAGCAGTCAGTTTGTTCTGCTCCGTGTACTTTATGCTATATTTGAGTTTGTTCGGTAAAATGTTACGTCTTTGCTTTATTTTCTATGTCTGTTTCATTTAAAGTAATATTTTTTTTTATGTAAACGGTAGCGTTTGTAAACTGTATATCGGTTAGTGATAAATTTAATATCTAAACAACGTTGCCGATAACAAAATAATTTTACATTCAGAGCTACTGTGTCATAAGTTCGGTCGGGATCCTAATCCCTTGATAAGGATTTAAGCACGTGGGTCGACTTGATAATAAGGCTTAAGGTACATGGGAGTTTCTTGAATCTTGATGTGGTAACCGGAAAGGATTTAATTTTATCTATCTCATACCTTACGCTGAAGTACATAGTCATAGTAAAATTCATATCAAGTTTGCATGTGAATTGTTCTAAACGGACTTTTTTTTATCTAATACAAATGCCGAATTTGTGTTGCCTCGGAATCATATAACAATTTAATGACCATTTAATGTATCTCTTGATTTAAGCATTAACTCACCATTGTTAGATAAATAAATATATAGTATTATAAACACATGTACAATACAGTAATGTATTAAACTCTCAGTTTGTTAATAAACATTAATGATTTTGTCGACACCTCCAGCGAGCCTGCGTCATGATTTCCAAGTTAATTTTCGCTTCAACACGTCATGTCGTGTTACGATCCGCTGGTCTCAATTTCGCTAACGTTATTAATTAATTAACAAAATTCAATCCTGCGGCTATACACTTAAGGTTCTATGTTGTTATAAAATCGTCATCTTACGCTGTTATGTCACGGTATGTTAATCATAACAATTAATGCAACACGAGTTTGTTTTGATAGGTTCACGCTATAAACTTTAGTGCCCGTTCTGTTTATCAGGTGTTAATTCGCGATACAGGACGAGCGAGTAATGTTTGATTGGGAAGCTTCATATGAATCCGTAGTCTTCAAACAACGTCCGTAAACAAATACTTTACAAAATAATATTTAAGCTGAACAAAAGAGTTTGACGACATATATAACTTATGTTATTTTTTTTATAATAATTTATTGTATAATTTATATGAAAACATAATTATATCGAACTGTTTATCGAATAGTTTGTGTAAGCGGTATTAGAATTTATTATCTCGGTACATCTTAACATAAACGGCAAGATTCGTTTCGTTGCGGCTAATTAAGTCAGAAGTATCCCGGGGACATCTGTTGTGGCAAAAAACCTTAAACATGTTCCGTGTGTCAAACTAATTCGGCGAGCTTAGTAGTGACAAGGAATAGGACAAAAACAGAGATCGATCATCTTGAGGTATTTTTAACACAACATGCTCTGAAGCTGTCCGTAGATGAGAAATTTAAAATTAATGCGTTTCTATATTACCGGGCTTGTTAATATTTTTAGTATTTCACTTATAATAAAAAGGAATTTTATACAAACGTTTTATTATCGTCGTTATCGTTAAAATTGCTTGTATTATTTGTAAAGAATTACGGCGATACTGTGAGTGTTTGAGTTGTAATTCAGGTGGAGCGTAATTTCATTGCAGTCATTAATAAAGGAGGCAGGTGATGGTAAGACAGAGGGAGCTATGGTATAATGTTTAACGTTTTATCTACACTCTTAATGAAATTTTTGTGTAAATGCTTTGGAAAATCTACTCTAAACTAAATAAAACTAATATTCTTTCAGCAACCGTGATCACGGTTTGGAACAATGGTCAATTTGGATTAATGGTCTAAAAAATAAATATCTAGATATAGTTAATCTGATATAGTATTCAACTATACTTATAAAATATAACTTCAAGTAATTTTATTTTGAAATATACATTTTAACCACAGCGAACCCAAAAAATTGATTTGGTAGCTCCGCCACGGCAATAGGCTTATCGAATCTAGCACTCACGTATAGTAAATCGCGTAACAGGATTTGAACCCGACGAATCTTGTTAAATATAAAAAGATCGTATTCCCTCGCTTCCGGAACACTTATTTTCAATGTTTTGTTATACACCTGAGTGCTTTCGATAAATAAGTTCACGGATTTCTAACTCGGCCCATCGGATTCCAACAAATTACTGCAAATTGGGGAACTCGGGTATTCGTTTTAGGGTTCTCTTACTATATTCAATATTTTTTTCATTTTCCCTATCAATGTTATAAGATTTGTTTGCTATTGGATACATGTCCAATATATAATTTCATTACAGACTCTGTTGTAAGCACACAATTATAATTTATGATAAATATAACAAATTATTATGACTTATTGCAAAATAATAAGAATTGTCGTGTTCTTATATACCATATAATTTATAATTAATGGTTTTTAGTATAACAGAATAAATTATTTTACTTAGTCATAAGGCGAAATATTTTTTTTTCTTATCTTAATCCAGCTTGTTTGTAAAATTGTACTCTAACATTTCCCTGGTATTGTAGAATAGTATGATATTCTATAAAATTTAACTGTCTCACGTTCGCACTATTAGTGTCTGAAACTTGCCAATTTGGCAGGACTTTGAAAGCTCAGCATGAGGAAATTTGGCAGCGAAGAAGTGTCGAATGCAAATGCTAGGAATTCCTGGACGTCCTAATGTGTTATTTGAGAGAATAACTCACTTTAAATGGATATAACACAATATAAATTTGTTGTGTTATTATCATATATATGAGTATTAAAAATTTTATCTATTATGAGTGGTTATTAGGAAAATTTAAATTATGTTTGTTTTTCGAGGGTAGGAGCCAGTGACCCTGTATAAACAAACAGTTAATTATATTCTGTACCACGTCTTACGGCATTAACGCGATGTGTTCCGGTATTGACCAATAAAACTGTCTTCATTGCGATGTCTAAATACAATCCTTAACATTCTAGGGGACATCGGGGTTTATTTTTAGCACGGCTTCAATTTTATGATTACCATTATCATAGGATGTGGTTATAAAATGTTAGACATTTGTTTATTTAGCGGTTTCCATCGAAACACTGCCTGTTTTTACTTTATCTGGCGTGTATACTCCGTGGGTGTAACAAGCGTTATTTTTTGTTCCCTCAGCCAACCCTCTGACTGAGTGCATAACTCCGCACACCTTTATTTACCGTCACCTCTGCGTTTTGTTTTTATTTCCTTACCCGCCTCGTCCTCATAATTTCACAATAATGCCTTCGGTATGCCCTAAAATCCGTCTCCAAGGGGAGCTTCCTTTACGATATATCGACGTCTATTGTGCGTGCCTCCATTTTGTTCATTCTTCATAAACGGCTTTGTACGGTGGTAATGAATGTATTATTCGGAGGTGCGAACCGCTGAATGGCGATCGTTTCCCGCGAGCATTATATTCAAGCGATGTATGGCATATTATATATATATTTTCAATAATACGTTTTAATGGCGGTATGTTCATAGGTAGTTCGTAATTTGTGTAGCCAAAAAAATGGGCGCCGCCAGGGACACCGGGTTATCTTTCGTTATTTGTCGTATGAAGTGTTCTTGTCTTTTTGCCGGTGGATCAAAGACGCCGCGGACGGTAGCCGGCTCCTCTGGCAGTCGCTGGAGTTACAGCAGACCTATTTAAGTTATATCCATTGCCTCATCAAAATCTCGTAAATGACACCGTCTCGAGTGGTTCTGCCACTTGTTTTAAGTAACTATTAAAATTTTTGGACAGATTACGTTTAAGATTTCCGAGAAGCAATTTATTAAGAATAAGAAACAAATTCTTTGAAACGTTATGATTTTATCGTCATATCCTGAACCGGTTGGTCTAGAGACAGCAATTTGCTAAGTAGTTTTAGAATATCAATTGAATTGCGTACGTACGTGGGTATAAAACGTAAAATTTATTCACACTTGGCAATTTTATAGGTGCATAAGCGTGGAATCAATTTGTCGTGGCAGCGTCTCCGTGTCGTGATGGCGCCTGTAGTTTTGCATACAAACTACACCTTGTGTCATAATGTAACACCTATAACTATTAAAAGCCTAATCGACTTTATCGTGTACCGAATAAACAAATAACTATTAACTCGGCTTAACTCATAAATTGACCGTTTCATTTGCATAACGAGCCGAGCCCCGTACCCGAATACAAACTTGTTTAGAGAGGGCCACTATAATTATCTATAAATATTACTCTGAAAAGCGGAACGGTTGTTTGAGAAACTGGTTACATTTTATTTGTTAAAGAAATATTATATGACATGTTAAAGATACGCTATCGATACGATATGCCACTTTTATTATTGTTTTATTTCCTGCAATCGTCCAAACATCTTAAGTATAATCAGACGTATATTTGAATTCGTTGCTTTGTCGTTAGGTGGAGATATAAGGCGTGGATTTCCGTTATAATCGCAGACTTTCACTGGAGTTAACAGAAATAATGAAGTTTTTTTTTGTATCTCACATCACTAAAAAAAGGCTATTTCATAAAATTTTAATGATGTAACCTGATACGATCATAACGAGG
>DVQP01001117.1:0-17083 GCA_018231745.1 Danaus eresimus | reverse complement strand
TACATTTTACTGAGACTCTACTTGTTTTACAAACAATGATATTTCAAGGGATTGTCAGAAAATAATTGTATACAAATTGTATTGTTTTTTTTGTATTGTTTATTGTTTAATTTTGTGTCACATGGATTATCAAAGGAACTTTACAGATTTGATTTTACAAAGCACTTTATCTTAATACAACTGAATGTAACAGGACTGTATGTGGAATATTAAATATTATATAAATTTAAAGTTGTTTTATTGTAGCATTGCTATATATATCGTGAATGGTTCCCGCGGACTTTATATTAATTTATAATTTTTCTCGTAGGTAATATAAACAGCGGTACAAAGGGAGATCTCCATTTCATACAAACAAAAAGTGGTCACCTGCAATTGATTTACGAACCTTATATATTTGTGACGGACAGTGTGAGGAGCGGACGAACATTTTGGAGATGTATGTCGTATAGCAAGCAGTGCCGGGCGAGGATCACGTCTAAGAATAACGTACTGAGAATAACGAATCCGTTTCATAATCATACAAATGATCATATGAGGAAAATAGCGCGCAAGTACGAGTTAGGTGAAGTGGTCACCTGCCCCTCAGTATGAGAATTATTTTATTTTTCTGTGTGTGTTTGTCTTACGTGTGAGTGTTTAAGTTTTTACAAGGCCTAGATATCTTTGATAGTATTGATTTTGGTATGTATCATGGCCGATTGCGAATAAATCTGCTTAGTTATAATTAATAATATGTAGTTAGTTTATGTAAATATTTGACAATGTTACTTCGTTATATCGTAGGAACGGACTCTGATGTAGTTCAGGTTCATATAATGAATGCATCCGTATTGCTTGATGACCCTTGTATTCTTATATGGAATGTGATCGAATACCATAATAAAATTGTAATTTAATAATAAAAATGTTGTATTATTTCTAACATTTGTATGTAATGTTTTGGTTTTGTTATGATGCTTAACGCGACAGGTGCCAGCGGTTCGGAAGTGCGGTATTCGGTGACTCAGCGCGGGGCTCCCTGTTTACTGGTCGGTGGCTACGGATTTGTAGCGCGGAAACGTCGAGGTTCCCGTGTGTACTGGACCTGTCGCAGCCGAAATTCCTTCGGCTGTACCGCGCGCGCCCTCACCAGAGAGGGTCAACTGGTGACGCACCACCTGCAACACAACCATCCACCAAACAAACAGACCGAGCTGAAAAGAATCGAAAGTCTCATAGAAATCATCACCGTAGAAAAATAAACAATTTAAGCTGCATACTGTTTCATTCCCAACCCAATTGATTGTAATACGATGAAGTTATATGAATGGATAATGACACGTGTGATGTTCAACAGTTGAATTCGTGATATCGAACCGCGGCCGGCGACACATGCGTCTCGGCGGGTTCTCGTTTTACGCGGAGAAAGTGTTCCCAGAGAAGAGCAAGGTGCGGTGGCGTTGTACCCGCCGTACATGCCGCGCGTACGCTCACACGCTACACGATAGGATCTTCGCTCTGAGCAACGTTCATTCCCATGAGCCGCCAGCTCTGGCCCCAACACCGGCCGCCCACTATAGGGCGTTCACACACGCGGCCATCGCAACACAGGCGAAAGCTGTACTAGATGATTAGTATCGTAATATAGTGTACGATAAGCTTGTAGCGCAATTTCGTTAAGACGCCATTTCTCTGTTACACGCATGATGCATTGTAATGGTGTTAGTATGATCCACGGTCAGCGATTCTTGGATCCGTTGCTTTTATTACGCATGGAGAAGGTTTTATTCGTTTGCTATTATACCGTTATCGTTCAAAGAAATGTGTAATGTATTCAGTAAGTATGTTTTACTTGCACAAAATATATGAATTAAAATCTACTATCTAGTCAATGTCTAGTCATCAATCTATTGTGTAGTGTTGTGCAATGATCTCAGAGTAGTTCACGTGTTGTAATATATTTAATACATGACGTTATTTAAAAATATATTTAATTATATTAGCAATAAAACGGACAATTGTGTGAGCGTAAGGTGTGGAAGAGCTTGTATCAATATAGAGTAGTGTGTACTAATATAAATTGTCTGTTATGTACTGTAGTCGACACCAATAATATGTGGGCTATCGAACTTTTAATATATTAATGTAATACATTCGGCAACAAATAAATAGCATAATCATAATTACATATTATTATATCTCCTACATACGTTTTATTATAATTAAGTAGGTAAGGTATTTTTGTTGGTAGAAATAATTATGTGTAATTTATTCTACAGATGTATGATGATTTCAGAGGAATTTGTGCGTCTGTGTGTCGGTCCGGGCGGAAGGCCGCGGCTGTGGGTGAAAGGCAGGAGTTTCTACGCAGCGCACACGATGCGATCTGGTATTGTGAGGTGGAGGTGTACTATGGGGGGTTGCGGCTGTAAAGCTTACACCCAAAAGGGCAAGCTGCACAAACTGGTCGGCGAGCACAACCATTCAGGTCGATGTGGAAGGAGAAGTAAGGTGGTGCCGCCAGCTCCATCACCACCCACGCCTCTACTCCTGCCAAGGATGCCGCATCTAGATTTCGATAACTTCGACCCCAACGCCTGGATCGCCAGATACTAGACCTATAAAAACTGCTAGGCTATTATATAATACGCATTTTGTATGACTTAATGTACGGTCGGCGGAAAACAAGAAATATAAAAAAAAATTTTCATGGAATTATTCAAATTAAGTATGCAGTGCCGAAACGCAAAAAAAAAACTTTTAAACTAGTCAATGTATATAATTGTAGTCGATAGTGTTTAGCGGAGGCTAGTTATAGTCGAACGAGTTAGTAATTATGATCTCATTTATCACAACACATTCTTGATGCCAAATATTAAACATTTGATAATGATAGTGATATTAATGGTATGCATAGTGACATCGCTCATGTTAAGTAAGTTTACAATCGTGTTATGTATTGTGCTTCCTACAATTCTGTTGTTACGATAATGATTAGAAAGATTGATGGTAGTGCCATTGTTTTTAAACTGTTATATTAAAATGGTTTTTTTATATTATCTCGAATTCTAAGTCGTGCCAACACTTCTTGCTCACTTCATATACTTCAAAGACTAGTGACTAATGTATAAGTTACTTATTAAATATCTTTCGACTAAGCGATGCGAAGTATCTGTATGAAGATTAAGGAAATTTTGAATGTAATTAAACGAAAGGAATATGATGTTTCATTATTGAGATAACCTTCGATAACCTTAAAAGATTTTAAACTTAGTTACTACGTTTCATATAATAAGGAAATACAATTTTAATAAAAGCGCTCCTAATGCAATTGATATTATTAGGATCGTTCTTATTAAAGATTGTCGTCACCAGAGCCGTTACTGACAATGTTTGTTGTTTCAGCGCGTTTTATCCGCGCGGGAAAGGGTCGCCTGTTGTTACACCGCGGATACACCTTCCGTCTGAAAAACAACCTGGCGCACGGGCGAAAACAGTGGTACTGTTCGTCTCGGCTCACATCACGATGCCTGGCTGACGTGAACACCGAAGGTCCCGAGGGTTACGAACGTATAGTTCGTTCGCGTTACGCTCACAATCACGCGCCACCGAACGTGCGTCGATTCGCCGACGGTCGCTACGTCGTCCGCACACCGCACCAGAGCGGTCACCGCGCCCCGGCCCCTTTAGACCCTCACCAGCAGCTTCTTCAACTTCAGCATGCTCTAGCTCTGTACGCTGCTACGGCTCACGCCACGGCCACGGCTAACGCCTCGGCTGCTGTCTCCGCCGCGACGGCAAGCGGCCAACAACCATCCCCCAACGCTCTGCCCCCCTCCGCACAACACACCCCCGCGGCCAAACCGCTCCTCGTTGACACTCCTTGTAATGAAGAAGATTAAAATATATACGATTATAATAAGTCAGTGAACTGTCAACAGGAATAACGCTCTCTTACGATCGAGCGCTTCACGGTTTGGTAGTGGTGTAATAATGTCGAATGACGATAAAATATCGATCAGCTGATATTTTTGAAGCCTTTTGAACTCTTATAATAGCGTAATTTATGTTTTAGAATTAATATTATTAATATTATGTAGGTTATATGGGGATAGGACGGCGTGTAATAGCGATGGCATTGTTGGATTTATCTATCGTCGGTTATGTGTATGTGGACCTCACGATTTGATGTTGTGCTGTATGGAATGGGAAGGTGGTACATCAATGGAAGGATCACTGTCGTAATGTCATAGGTTAGGCGGTCTCTTTGAGGTGTAACATGTTATTCGTATAGGTGTGGGTTATTTATGAAACGAGTAGAGAGTTAAAGATGTTTAAATAAGTAATTAAGAACTGTCTGAATGTTTTGGAAGGGCTCTTTAAACTGTTGGCGCTCGTCTCTTTATTGAGGACCGGCGGAAAACAAACTATTGGTAAAGCGGTCGAAGAATGAGTTTTGGATTCCGCCGTGTCTGACATATATCAGTCGGCACCTGCCGTTTAAAGGTCCATGGATGGTATGAGCATCTCTTAATGTCAGGTTGTAATAGAAGGTTATTATCCGGATATCTGCCCATAGGAATGTTTAATTTACAAAGACGGCTCGATCCATGAGGGCAGCACCATAAGAGACGGGCAGCAAGTGGACCGCACGGGCTATGGAGCAAGTAATCAGCACATGGGGTAGGTTCAAACACGGGTGTAGGGAAGTTGCGATCGGAACGGGTGCGCTGATATGGTCTGACGGCTGTGGCCGGCGGCGACGCGATGGTGACTGAGAAGCGAACTCTGTTACGAAATAAGCAATAAAGGATCCCTCGACTGTTATTTAGAAAATATTAATTTAATTTTGAGAGATTTAACTTTTACAAGTATCACATTTTGCTACTTAGACAATTAGACGTCCGCCTCGTTATCTTTAAGAAGTGGCAGTAATATTTCAGAGGTGTCCGATATCAAAGTACCTACCTTCGAGTGTGAACGCTTGCTTTTGCACGGCACTCGTCGAGGCTCGCAGACTTCTGTGGATGTCGCTCTGCTCCTTAGGATTGATTTTAAGTACTTAAGCTCAATCAACTACCTCTTCACTTTTTATACGGGTTTTACAGATTAGTTTAATTATACAATTTTATATACATGAATGAATACTCAGAAGCTTTACTCGAGTAAGGTGTTTAGACTAAGTTAGGCTAGACTAGACTAGAGCGGCTCGCCGGGGCGGTTCGCTGCGCAGGGTCCGGCGGGCCTACTTACCTCTTATTGTAACTCAACTACCTCTTTACATAGTTTTAACTTGTACTTGGCATTCGCTGTTGACGACTGTAGCATGTATAGCAGTCTCGCTTGAGACTCTTGTCTTAATATATTTTATTGATTGTTTTTTTTTTAATAATTTGTTGATATTCAAATTATTATTTCAATAATTAGGCGCTTAACGGTACCTAATACTCTCTAAGACTCTGACATAAGTACAAATTTTGACTAATTTTAATTGTTATTTAGATAACTTAGTTAACTACGGGGTCTTTGTGTTAGCGTGCTCTACACGCTGATCAAATGTTTTTAGGATTAATTATAGATCATGTCATAGTTTGTCAGGATAGTTATTATAACTAAAACATTGTTTGTAATTACATCCAAAATTTTATGATTACATTTAATAATGAAAGTGTAAGGAAATCGCATGAGATTTAATGGTATTTAGACACATTGTATTGTACCTGAGCTATAATAAACGCCAAATATAATATTTAAATGAGACCGTGGCGATAACGAAATTGTAAATCAATCCATCGAACAAATAGTGAAGTGTTATAATTTTTCTTAATCCTCCGACACAACATTCGTCAATTAATTTAAATTTTTGTCACCTACCGCATGTTTCTATTCGGGGATGATCGTCTGTCACACACTTGATAACTGTTGGGTAACTTATATTAGCTGTACGTTTTTCTCGTTGTTGTTGATTGTGAATCTCAGGATACATAGCGTGATGTAGCCTCGGTGCGGGCTTCAAGCCACAAGCATCGTTCTGTACCAACTAACTCACCTACCTCCTCGTCTGTTTTATACATCAAAAATTATAGCGTAATTTTGTATTTACCAATATTATAATAAGATTTTTTTGGGTTCTTGTATGGGGTATGTTTTGTGAAATATTAAATTGTACTTATAAATAATCGCTGGTTTCATTTCTATTTTCGCCCGTCGGTCTATAACTAGAGGTGTTGGTGAATGCGGCTTCTGTGACACAATTCAAACAAAATGTTTTCTCGCAGGCATCAAGTATTTGAAATCACGTCGCGGCAAGGTGATCATGATGGTGAACACGTTCCCGTTCTGCGAGGAGTCCAAGTTGCGGGATAAGGTCATATGGCGCTGCACGTCCAAGAAGACTAACTGTAAAGCCCGGATTCACATGCTAGGTACCAACGTGGTCGCCGTCAAGGGGATGCACAATCATCCGCCTCGCGCTCCAACGTCCTGATATAATATTAAACATGTAATTTTTCATACATTTCCACGCGAACATTCTTCCAATTTCATGACGCACATTACTCTATACATTCCCTTTTGGATTTCTTTTGTTACTTTTCATATATTTTTCAACACCGCTCTATATTATAAGCATTAGTTGAAGGCTTTTGAAGTTACGCTAGTTTTAAGTGTTTAGTTTAGCTATAAAGCTTAGTATTGATAAAAAGACTATTTGTTTCATCATTATTAGCTAAATAAATACGTTTGTCCGAATGTGTAAGCGAAGATACGGTTTACATAATCTGAACGTGAATTAAGTCGATTCTAACTGATCAGCTCTATTAACTTCCAAGATATTATTATGCAGTTAGTTTATAACTATGTATGAGTATTATTATTTATAATGAACGTAATGTCTCGACAGATCACCCAAAGTTTTCCGATGCAATTCAATTTGGACACGGCTACATAATGACATGTAAATCATGTTAGGACATTTAGTTTGTGGTTGTGGGCAGAGGATTTAATTATGGCATTCCATTAATATTGTTAATTAGACTCTGGTGCTTTGAGTAATACTAGCGTGTAACCGTTTGAACTAAGTTCTATGAATACTTCCATACATATAGTATGATAGTATTAACGTATTATAATTTATATAAGTGTAAGACGATCATTGAGTTAGTTAGTACTAAGTCCGTTACATATCGGCTTGTGATATTACGATCGGACCATTGTATGAATATGAAAGCATCATTTTTTTTATAAAGTACTTATAAAAATCTTATTTTCTTACGTTACATAACATAAACAGTGCCTTAAAATGGAATCGTTGTCAATTATTATTAATTAAATATATATTTTGTACTGAACATTCCTTATATGTAAATTGGCTTTACACTAGACAATACTTATAAAATTTAAATTTTAATATAGTTTTAAAACGTTGATTTTATTAAGAGTATTACTCATTAAGATTTATCTGATATTAAATATGTTTATATTAAATGTTATTTTATTTGTCACTTTTATTACAATATTTATGTCTATTGTAATAGAGTTTGTATTCAAATGCATTATTTGTTTATTAGTAATTGATTGCGAGGAAATCGGCCTGTTTAAGTTCAGTGGGAAACAGCAGAAAGCGAAGATTATTACAGGAGGATATGAGTTTGAGAAGGAGAGAGAGTTCCCGAATGGAAAGACACGTTGGCGTTGTTCGCATCACGCCAGCTGTCGCGCCAATATATATACCATAGACAACGATGTCGTGCTCTTCTATGACAAACATAATCATAAATAATATATATATATTATCTATGATACATATAAAATGAGCTAGAAGTAACTCGCTTCCTATTAATATTATCATAAGCGTTCAAAACAATTGTTTAAGAAGTTTCTATAAAGATGATATCTCATTATGATTGTTGATTTAAAAGTTATGTGCTATTTAAGTTAATGTCTAAAAAACTTTAATAGACTAGTAATATATTTTGTAAGCGGTGAACCACGAAGTTAATGAACCATATTCTTGTAATAAGTCTTTAAATAAAAAAAAAACACCTGTATAAATTAATTTTATTTGTTACTTTAAGGATCATTAAACGCAGTTTACATACCGACGGGTAGGGGTAAGAAATACTTGGTTCTGGATGGATACTCGTTCAACGAGTCTCCTCCTACGTACTGGGTGTGTTCCCGAAGGAAGAACGCTGGGTGTAAAGCTAAAGCCAGGACCAACAAAGATGGTGAAGTCACATCATATGATAATACACATAATCACGAAAAAACTCGCCTGTACAACAAATGTACCAAAAAAATGTTCATTATGTAATTCTGTATGATAGTTATTATAAAATATGAATATATGATAATGATGTCAATGTGCTTATTTTTTCTATACACCTCTTGTTAAGTTTTCCTTTATTCGTTATTAAATATTGCTATGATTTTCAGAAGCGTTCTTCTTGCCGTCGCGTGCTGGGAAATCGGTGTTGATATTCCAATCTAATAAGTTCTGGGTGAACAATCAGTATCGGGATAAATTGAACTGGGCGTGCCGTGATAAGGATACCAAGGGCTGCCTGTGCAGGGTCCAAACCACTATGAACGGTAGGTTTATTCGCATCAAGGGAGGCCATAACCACGAGCCGAACTTCACACCGTTCAATTTCGACGCGTCCACTACCGATAAACCAGTCAACGAATGGCACACGCCTCTTAAAAGTACCTAGCAGAGTGTCTAAAGGCTTAATAAGCTTATTATTATAAGAGACAATTTATTACGTGTGGCTCTTGCGGCTGTGAAAGATCTGATATATTCTCTTGTTCGTCGCATTCCCCTATACTGTGTTTTAATTTAATTTCGTGTACTATCATTAGTTTAACGTTTTTAGTGTGTTTAGATTAATATCGCTATGTAGAAGTCGAGGGTTCACGATTACCAAAATGAATTAGTGTCTACATTTTTCCATTGTTTTAACAGTAGCTATAGCATTCCGTTAAGATCTCACATTGAATGTATGGATAGAAAAATAATATGAACATGTTAGAAATTGAAAGACATTTTACTATTGCAGTTGAGTATAGGAAAATTATTTACGTACCAAAACACGGATCTCGAATCTCGATAGCCTATTAATATGTTATAAATGTGACATTCATATATTATAAGATAGTCACATTTGGGTTTGTAGTTCTGTGCTATCCTGATAAGAGTTTTTCGCTTAGCGTCAATGGCCTTGATTTATGATGCTCATCATTATTATGAAATATAATTCAATCGGATTTTATGATTCTTCATTACTATATATATAATTACATTAAAAAATTATGTATTAAGTCCACCAGTATTTTTGTGAAATAAAATATTTTTTCAATATTTGTATTATGATTTTTGTTTTGAATTTATTTTTTTGTGTATCAATTCTTATTTCTTTTAAGCGTTATATTCAATAATATTTTCACTCAACGATTGTTTTCAAATATAATAAATATGACTATTTTTATTATCCTTAAAGTACATCTAATAAAAATTACATATCGAAGTCTATAAGGCTGATGCTAGTGGAATGGTAGTTTTTTCAAATTTTAGTTGAGTGGAGTGTCTCGCGATACGGCAACCCTGTCTTGGTGGTGAGCGGCGAGAGATATCGTCGAATTGGAAGGATTATCTACGGGAGGGGAATGTGGAAATGTATCAAGTCCGACCATGGGTGCAAGTCGTACGCCATAACGCAGAATAATCGTGTGATGGTAGTAGGATACTCCCACTCCTACCACACCCCAAAACTAGTCAGAAGGAGAAAGAAGAAGACGAGCTGAAGAAAAAATACTTGATATTTCTAAAGACCTAATGTATGTCTGTGAGCAAATTTCATTTGTATATACGTGGTCATTTATAACTCAAAACGCGTCGTCAAATGTGTTTTTGTAAATAAAATTTACAAAGGTACAAATTATAAACTTGTGTTTGATAAACGGAAGTACTAAATACATACAAGGAAATGTTTCAGATATTGTCGTTAATAAAACTACATCCAATACATTCGTGTACTTGGATATTTTATTTTATAAAGATATTGAACTAATTAATTTGTTTCTTATTTACATCTACCCTCACATAAATAGATTTAATTTATTAGTTTTCTTCCCACGACAGGTATTAACTTCAAGGGTTTTAGTTGCAGGCACAGGTTTACCGGCAGATGCGCCGCCTACTCTGGGGTTGCCATTCCCTTTCCCCTGCTTCCCTGGACAGTTCCGGTACTGCCTCAGCAAGCGAGGGAAACCAGCTATTGAAGTGGGCGCCCACCGGTTCTGCTTCAACGGTCGAGCCGCGAGTGGAAAAGTTTGGTGGCGTTGTTCCAGGAACCCGCGCTGTCGCGCTGCCGTACACACCTTCGGGTTGAGGGTCGTCCAAATGAACAGCGCTCACACTTGCGGTGTTCGTGCTACTCCTCTCCGACCCATGTTTTAAAGCGCTCTCTTTCTCCAAAACCCCGAGTCTCAAATGATTATTCTTTCAAAATTAAAGCGACCGTCGGCAGTTAAATCGTGTTGGCACAGTCAGAGATCTCAATGGAGCTATTTTTTTCGGTGTCGTCTGTCGGATGTAGAATGTCGCTATATCAGTTGGCTCGAAAAATTTTATTCGAACGGAATGTTACAAATAATGTTTGTGCCTTTGTGCCGACGGTTGTTAGACGCTTTTTTATTCGTTGAGTTCATGCAAGCGTTAGTTTGCATCTATCTATTGAATCTCCAAAGAGATTACAGACATGAACAATCTCTTATTGATGGACATGGTCTGTGTAAAGTATACGAATCTAGTGATATTATATATTAACATAGATCCGAGTCTTCGTAAATAGTTTCCGAGTTGATCACTGTTATCTTGAACGGTACTTTGTTTGTAATTGGTCTTTATTGTATCAGTAAGTGCTGAACAAACTGCTCTCGGACTCCATATAGTCTATATAGGACAGTGGACACGAAATGTTGCGTCTGTTTGCGAAATATTTTTTAAGGCTGTACTAAGGCAACGTTTATAAAAACGTCCTATCTCAAATGTAGTATTTACCTAACAATAAGAATTTTAGTATTGCATAATAAGAAATAATTATATCAGTGACAGAATATTGAAGGCCAGTATTTTTTTACAGTCTTTATCACAATACATTTATACAGAGAATATTTTTTAGTGAGATCGTTAAGCTAGAAGATATTTCTTGCCTGCGCCAGTCTAGATCTTCCGTGCGACCCTCCTAGATGTAGTTCGTTGTACAAAGTGATAGTTCTCTTATGATATAAGTATTTTTATATATTAATTTTACATATTTTTTTACAATTTTATTCGCGTAATGTAAATACAGAAAGATTGTTGAAATGTATCTAGTTCGGTTTTGGTTCGCTATCAGTAGTTCGTTTGATGTGTTGTCGGTCGGAGGATTTGTATCGGATTGTTGTCAATAAGGAGTCATGGCTTGTATACGATGTCAGTAAGTTAATGTAACAACGTATTAAGATAGGAAGCTGCATTTATTGAAATTACTTAATTATAATACTCAATGTATACGTTTAAGATTAAGCTTTTTGTTTTTTTTTTTCAAGTGAGATGTTTTATTATTATATTTTTTTTTACATTTATTAAGATTTTTTTTATATATATTATTGCTTTTAGTTAGTACTTAAATACCATATTTTTATGAAATATTCGACGTTATAGCCTTGGCTGTACTTACACAAAGATTTATTTTTGGATACAATAGATTTTATGCCCCACAATGTTAACCATGTAACAGATATACGAAGATGTGTTTGTTCTACCATTATGTATACGACCTAAGTTTATGTTAACCCTTCGAGTATTATTATTGAAGTATTATTTTGTATGTGATAAGATGTTTTATATTATTTTAGTGGAAAGTGTTTATGGATAATGTCAGCCGGCGAGTGTCGCCAGCGCAGAGTGTAGTCGTTACTGTTAGTGAGAAATGTTCTCTCTCTGTATACGTACGTACAAAGAAACGATATTATATTGAACTGCTGTCATTAAACGAGTTTTATTACGATACGGATCACCTCTATTTAGGATTATAAAAATTTAACAAAAATTTTATATCCAGCAAAACTTTAGAAGGTTCTTTTGTTCATTTTTTTGAAATAAAAATAATAAATTCGATTTTAATTGAATATTTTATTCTTAATAAACCATCTAGATATTCTTTAGTACGTTTCGATACAAGCCCTCTAGATTTTTCTGAAAGTTACGCGTGTTTTGCTAGAAAAAGCCTATAAAGTGTGAGCGTGTTGTGTTAATGAAACATAAGGTAGATATATATTTATTAATTATAATATGTTTTGTGTTAACTATAATAACAAATACAGAGGCTGTGTTAACATCAAATAGTATAAAGGGTGACTTGTTCCAGGGTGGTTTTATATACGCTCAGCACGCGGGGGCCTGCACTTGGTAGCTGATGGCCACATTTTCTACGAGGACGGTGGTTCGCACCCACGTAGAGTCACCTGGAGATGCGCCAGGTCGTACCAGAAGGCGGAGAGGTGCCAAGTGGCGTTGTGCCTAAGAGACGGGCGTCTGGTTTATTTCCGGGGGGCGCACAATCATCCCGCGACCTACAATCCAGCTAAACACGAGTCCAGGAGGTTCGAGGTGGATCCTATGGGGAAGTATAAGATAGTGGAGAGCTGCGCCCCCCGGACGGTGGTCGCTGCCCCCGCCCAGCCTCTGCCTCCAGCCCCCCACGCTGCACTGCTCCTCTAGGCCTGGCGTGACCTCCTCGTTCGCGGTCTCCTCGATAGAAGACAATGATGCGAATTTGGAGTGTCGCTATTTGGATTCCTCACGAATCTATCGTTATTTTAATATCTTTCTGTTGTTCGTTAAGTATTTTTCTATAGTTCTTACTATTTGTTTATAAAAGTACCTAATCTTAAAAGACTGCCTAAGTAGAGTTATGCCACAGTTACCAATGTATTCTCGCCTCTTTATTTTTGTATTATCAATAATCGTGGCCTATATACAATTCTTAATTGGGTTGTACGGAAGCTATAGTGTTAGACATGTAGTCGCCCCGCGGTCGCCTCGGACCAATGCCTTAGCGGCTATTTACTGTAACGTAGACATATATAAGGAAACTATATTGAATACATTTATTAATATAACGCGATGTGCAATATTCTATTACCAAAATGTTTAGAAGTTATGTATACAAAGTGTCTAAGCTTTAATGATAGTGTAGCCGTCTTGTTGATGCTTTTTTTTTGTATATAAAAAAATCTATTTATCAACCGCTGTGTACATTGCGGAAGGACTGATAGGAAATGTTATGGAATACTCCAATATTAATGATCTGTTTAACTAGTGTAGTGTAGAGCTTACGAGATGTAACAAGCTATAGTTTTTATAATAGATTCTTATACAGACGTTTAACATATAAATCAAATACTGTAGACGTTTTATAGAATACCATCTACCTGTAGATATTAGTTGGTTAGTTATAGTGATTTCGTATTACGAGTTATCCGGTTTCTGTAGTATAACTGCATACCAAAGATTTCATTATCACAATTTTTGATTAACTTTACAAGCATAGCGGTTTGTAAGATTTAACTGTAGACGTAATAGAACTTTTATATTATATATGTTTATATTCATAAATAATATTATATTCCAAGGCTATTTTTTTATTTACGACTCATTTAAGATGTTAACGTATTGTTTGTTCTTATATGTAATGTTTTCTACTGCCTCTGTTTAGCTCTTCCGACCAAACATTACGACGATCAGCTGTTGAAGATGGGTGGTTACTGGTATAAGTTGGATTCCTGTTATCGGAACAAGCGCCGCTGGATCTGTGCGAGGGGCTGTGCGGCCAGGATACATACTAGTGGTAAACGGTTGGTTTTCTCGGAGTTAAGACATCGGTGCAGGCATCAGAACAATACAATCTGACACCAGATTTTACATTTTAAATTATCAGTTCTAAGTTACATTGGTGATATTGATATCGCTCTGCAGCTAGGATATAAATTAGAGCCCTTCATGTCAAGTTTCTACATGGATCCCACCGAAAGAGCTCATTCTAACTTATCTTTAGAGTTTTGTAATGTTATAACTTAAAACGTGTCTCAGTAACGAATAATCTGCTTAACTGAAGTACTTACTTCCCGCCGTTTAATAAATGTGTTTTTAAGAGGTAAATTAATTTGGAGCATTTTTTTTTTATATCATAGTAATAAGTTCTTTTTACATCAATGTATTAATTTTTTTGGAGTGGAAATGAATATAAATTATTGGATTAATTAAAGGTAACGAGTGAGATGTGAATCTTTTGTCCGTAACATTTGATATAAGTTTTTTTTGTGCAACAAAATGTTAGGCTTATTGTTTCTACCGTCTTCATCTTAAAAAGCTGTTGTGACTTCAGTATTTATATAATATCGGTTCAGGTTACAGTTCGTTCATTTAATAGTTCTTTTTATATATTTACTAGACTAGAAACAATATTCCCATGTTTAATAGAATAGAACGACATATTTTTCTTTAGAACTTTATTAAGCTAGTTTTAAATATCTGTTAAGATGTAAGTTAAACTAATTTTATTTGTATGTTGTTACTTTAAGACTGTGATCACCTTAATGTTTCGTTCGTACGTATAAATTTAAGCGATTCTCATACGAAGAATATATTCATAGTTTTTGTATGAGAATACGTCACAATACCTGTTTTAACGAAAATCATAAACAGTATAATGTCGATTTTCCTGATTTGAATAAACCGTGCCTTCCAAAATATTTTTATAATTAATTAACGTTTTTCTTATTATATTAATAAGGTGGGTATTCCAATGGTATAACATATAACATATAATTATTTCTATATAACACTGTATGCATGTTACAGCACAAATAATATATAACGAGAGAGGTTATCCCAAGATGTTGTTGAATGGATACTATTTCCGTCCGCACAACGCTTATAGGAATCAACCAAAAATGTTGTGGTACTGCGGCGGCAGGAATAAGTACCAATGTCCCGCTATCATACGGACATACAAAGGAGAGGTTGTTGTTGTGGAAAATACTCACAACCATAAATCTTAAGGCTGTATTGTGTACAGAAGTTACCACATCAGATTCCGTTTAAGAAACCCTCTAGAACATACTACATACTGTTAATTAATTTCAGTCTACCTTCCGTTGTTTTGTTTTATGTTACATATAACGCAAATAACTGAAAAGAAAGCAAATTTATTCAGTTGTCGGTTTTGTAAGAGTTTATTGTATTTTTTTATAAATAAATGTATTTTATTATATTATGTATTGTAAGTTTATGTGAATATAAATATGGGAATACGATTAGTTTGTGTGACATTTCTAAATCTCCATACATTAGTATTGTGTTAGGTGATGTGTTTTGATATTGTTTGCTGATATTGTCCGATGGGTTCAGAATCTGCGCCGGCGGTGTACGTGCCGTCGAGGACCGGCAAGTCTCTGCTTCTCCACGACGGCTATACGTTCTACTTGAAGAACTTACAAGCTAACGGCAGGAAGCAGTGGTACTGCTCGTCACGCGACATGGCCGGCTGCCGCGCTGACGTCATAACCGCCCCCGCGCGTTCCGGCAACGGTGACATACTGTTCCTGGTGCGCGGGAGACATATCCACGCACCACCAAGCTATTACTTCACACCAGACGGCAAGTATGTCAGGCGTAAAGATGCCTATCATAGATACAGGTAGCGACATTGTTCTCTTATTAAGTCTAACGTCTTGTTCCCTGAGTGCAGTATCTTTTTTTTTATCTTTATAATTTTTACGTCCGTTTCAATGATTTTTTTGACTTTTTTTAATGCATTTTTATCATGATTTTTTTTTAGATTTTTTTTTTGTTTAATCAAATCGTACTTAATTTTGAAATCAAGAGTACAATTATAAATGTATAAACAAGACGTCATATATTAAATAAGGAAAGACTAATAACATTAATATTTCATTTTTACATTTTTTTTTATTGAATATATTAATGGAAACACGGACAAAGTCCGATGTGTAGTGGACTTACATTGTATATAATTTTTTTCATACTTAAATCCTCTTTAGTATTCACGAGTGACCGAAAAAAAACTTTTTTAAAGTTTATTTTTTTTAATATACATCTACATAAAGCGAATGGTTGAAATTTAGTTTGAGTTGATTTATGTTAATTAGTGATAAGTACTATTAAATGAAAATGTACAAAAAAATATGGAGCCTTGATCTTAACTAGAAATATAACGGAATTTATTTCGACAGAAATGAAAATTAATTTTGTTAATAAATTTGTTAACGATACATACAATTGATTAAATATTCTAAAAAATATATGTTTTTAATTTATCAACGACCGTTTCTTTAAAATGTAGAAAAAATATTTATATATCTAAGCTTCGCCTAAATGTTTCATTTCTTAATTTACTTTACAATAGAGAGAACAGGAAAGTTATGAAACCCCGGTATCGACCTAAATTTTAATATCATAATGAGGTCAGATAAAAATACTCCGTATATGAAATGATTTTTCGTGAAGATACATATTTCGTATCTCGTTAATATATAAACAAAGTATAACAAATCATAGTTCGTCATATCCCCCAATTTGTACACCGCAGCCGTAGGGAGCATGAATCGTCATAGGATACAGATTGGGAGGTCGCGGTACACTTTGAAGTAGTTTTCCCGATCTGTTGTAATATCAGTATGAATTGCGCAGTTGATGGATCAATACCAGCAACAAAGTTATGAAAGAAAGTTCGGCAAGCCGGTTGTATGGGTGTACGGGTGTGTGCTGTCTCCTACAGCCTAGTTACACCCTGTATGCCCTAATTTTGATATACGTCCCTTCTGACGGGGATGTGTGCGTGCGCTATGAGGAAAACGAGCGACCTCCTTCGCTTTATTATGTTTCAGATGACTATGGGTTGGATGTTTTGTGTTTTATTCCTCTACAACGATCATATGGACGTTCACGTTTCGGGACTATTTCTTTTTAAATATACTACTGCATTGACTTTTATTATGCATATTTGAAATGCCTCATTATAGATAATATATA
>DVQP01001116.1:0-17085 GCA_018231745.1 Danaus eresimus | reverse complement strand
ACACGGCTTGGAGTTCGTTCCGCGGAGTCAGCGGCGTCACTCGTTATATGATGTTCATTTATTTTTTTAATCTATAGCGCGTACGTAACAAACACGTAAAGCTAATACAATATCTGAAAATATAAGATGCTAAAAACGCAGACGAGATACCAGGCTATGTCTAGTCTCAATAAAAATCATAATATTTTTACAAACGCAATGCTGCCAATTTCTTTTTTAAAATGTAACAATTTGATATTTCAAAAGGAAAATTACAATAACTCCCGGAAAACTCGAGATATGAATTATTAGAAGTAAGCATTACATTTTAACTGTCGTCTATTTTAAGAAAATGCACATTTTTAAAAATATTAAAGAATATTTACAAACTGATGCGACGTATATTTTAGAATTCCTCCCAACAACTCTAGAATATGTTTGATTAATTTTAATTAGTTTTATTTCATTTAACAAACCGGATATGAAAGGAAAATCTACTAAGATCACATTTATGAACATAAAAAATTGTGACTTTCATTACCTTCAGGAAAATAAATCGCTTTCGCCTCATCTGTCGGTCAACACAGTTGCTGTGCAAGAACCGAAACATCAACTTTATGTTCATATAAAGTAATAAAAACATAGCAGAAAGAAACTTAAATAAAATTAATATATTTTCGGATTTACTAAGCTATTTTGTATTACTATAAAACTACATAATCCCGACGTTTCGGTTACATTCCAGCAACCGTGATCACGGGCAGGCGAGATGTGAGTGTCTATCAGTTGTACACTAATAAATAATATTAGTTATATTTAAATGCCTTTCGAAAATCTTAGACCTCATTATAAAGAAACTTAGTTTATTTAACCATATACAATTTACATGTGTATTAAATATATGTATTTATATGATGTTAATGACAAAACATAGATCCCGTTATCATTAGCTTCCATGACAGCTGTGATGGATTATGAGATTACTTAAATAATAACAGTTAATCTTATATGTCTTAATCCATTTTGTGTTATAACATTACAAACACAAACTTAACAATTCCTAAAATTTACTATCAACATTTCAACATTCGTGTAATTGAATTAATTTGTAGCAACTAAAGAAAAAAACAAATCTATGTATGTCTATGGACATGTGAGTTTCATTTTTATGATGAAGTCGTATTTGGAATTATTTATTGTATATGTAATAAATGCTTTTTATTTTTGTGAAAACTTATAATCGTATAGAAACTGTGTACATTTTTAGCGTATTTTAGTATGCAAGAGCAAAGTAGTACAACATAGTTTGTCTGGTAACCGCAGTCGGCAGAAGGGCTAGGAGTTTAGAAGTTGCTTCATTATTCATTAAAGCGATTCCGGGAAAAGCTCGCCAGTCACTTTTCAAGTAATGCTTAACTAAAACCAAGATTGACTTATGTCCTACAAATTAAAAAAAAACTACTAACAGAATATTAAAATTATGTAAAACATACTTTTAAATTTTTTTTCAGTATATAAAAATTCTGAAAAGAAAATTACTGAAAAAATATACTGAAAAAACTGAAAAAAATACAAATTTTGTAATATATAAAAACAGTGAAAGGCATTTCAAAAAATAATTTATTCTGTATTGAAAGATGAAAATGTAATCTAATTTTTATATAATTAAATGTGGGAACTTCTTAGACGAAACCTTTTTGTTGTGTGTCAAATTACGAATTACGAAGATGTGGAATAGTCTTGTTTCTTGTATATCAAAAACTATAGCCATTTAAAAGAGATCTATAGCATCTTAATGAACCTAAATTATTCTTATATTAAAGAAAACAACATCAAAGACATCATAAATTTAAACGCTTCATTTAAGGCTGTCTGTGAATTTATTTACTTTTTCTTAAAACTATTAGCTAATGTTTTTAATGAACTTTGAATAAAACTAAATTATATAGTCATTTTAAATGAGTCAAAAGTCTGGTATTTAAAAAATGCCGTTCTAATTATAATATAGTTTGCCTCTAAAACGTTTCAATTTCCATTTAGTGGTCCTGTGAAAGTGAAGTAAATTGGGATATCGATATATAGATGACGATGAAAATAAAAAATATTGGCTTATTTTAATAGCAAAATTGAATGACAGCATTTAATGTAATAAATTAATGGACATACATTTGACATAATATTATTATTTAACAAAACCCACCAAATACAACTAATACCCGACGTACACAATATTTATTGAAATACATTCTATATAAGAGCATTTATTTTCAATATCACGAATTTATATTATGTAATGTGTTCTGAAAATATTAATCGGCTATTTCAAATATAAAATCATATATTATGTAAATATTGTCACTGTTTTATTTACTCTATGACTTCATTCGTTCATTTTTAATCATTCAGTGAAATGTTTTGCCAATGGCAATCATTATTATTAATATTATACGACGTAATTTGTATTCTAATTATTGTAGTCTTTAAAATCGATAGAATTTCAACAAGAAGTGTCCGCCGTCTCAAAATTTTTGTCACATCTTAAATGATAATAAATCGACAATAATTAAGATAATAACATAAACAAAAACACAATAATCTTCGACTTATATGAAAGTTAGAGTATTTGGCTTTGTTTTGTGTTAAAAATTTATAATCTTAGTACACACTAATCAATATATTAAAACTATTGTTAAAATATTAAGATAATGATACATAATTCCACTCGTGCAACGAACCATCAAATCATCCAACCATCCATCGACATATTCATCTAAACAGGTATCTATAACCGCATTTGTGTAGTTTATGTGCAAAACATTCAGCCAATAAGATGAATTCCATGATAATATGATTATCCTGTTATATAAGATACATATCAGGAAAGTGGAATATTTAGAAAATATATATTGCCTTAACGAAAAAAAATATCTCAAAAAGTTTATCTTTATAAATGTTAATATGTAATTCAAATTATTAGGTTACTGTCATACAAGCGATGCTGTCTGCATACATTAACATACGATTACAAAACATAAATATTTCTACACATTGTGATAACGAACTCCGCGGAGGATGCGACATTATCAAATTACTTATCTCAGTGCTGCATTCCCTACAGCGATTCGTGACTATGTTAGTCACTTAACAACGTCATATTTGATTGTACTCACGATTGTCACTTGATTGTGAACAACGTGAGTGACTGATGTACAATCTCTTTGTATTAATTGTTATCATATACGCGTTTAGTATGAGAAGAACAGATTTACCAAAATCATTTGTTATACGAATGCATGTCTGAAGCATTTGAATGCATGTTGGAATTATAATTAGCATATCCCTTAAATGTTCGTACTGGAATTGTTCAAAGATGTCAACCTTTAAACCGAATACATTACAAAACGTTGTACTCCTTAATTAACATTCAAGATGTAGCTCAGACCGTCCGACGCTGCCACGAGGGAGTGAGTTAGCTCAACTCGGAATTCTTTACATTCATTGTTCATACACCCGCCGTTATCGAGATTCACAGTAAAATATTAATATTTTTCAACAATCACAAAATAAACAATAGTACTCCGGTTGATTTTTCATTTTAGTATTTCTATTGGGAGACCAAAACAACTCGTCAACAGTTCCCTGTAATCGGATGATAGAAGCGCTTTGAACAACAAACAAACTTTTATTTTTATACATGCGATGTCATAAATACGTTACAACAGAGTCATTTCTTTGTTTCTATAACCGGAGAATTATCGATTACTTATTGTAACAATAATATTTATTATGTATATATTTCTTAAACGACTCTATTCGCAAATTTTTCCGTATTTCATTATATATTATTACTAAGTTGAAAAACATGTTTTAAGACACATCCAACTCCCGACAAATGAGAAAAGTAAATAAAAAGTTTTTTTTCAGCTAATGGGACTTAAAAAAGCTGTCACAATAAGGCGAGTTTTACTCGCTGAAATGAAATTTTACTTTGATATATTTCTTTGACGCAGACAAATATTTTCGTACTCAAAACAAATAATATGTAATATGAAAATTGCCGATACAATTAGTTGTTGCATATATTTTTTTTTATTTTTATGTCTATTTTGTAATATCACAGAATAATTTATTGCCGAAGAAAATCAAATATTTATACTATAAATGCAATACTCTGTAAACATCAGATTTTTCACGCCAACAAAAAATCACGTACCATAAATCACAGACTCTATAAAAAGCATCTTCAATACATATTAGGTCCACTGAAAATTTAGGGTCAAAATGTAAATGAGAACCGAACTTTATCCTCTGTATAATGTAATGTGACAGTGTTGTATTTGTAATTCTAAACACTTGCACGAATATCCATTGGTTGCCAAATAGATATAAGTTGGAAGTGCCTAAGGGAAGGACGCGACCCGCATGGCAGATAATATGAATTATTCCGACCCCACATTTAGACCCTCACGCATGAACTGATGTGGGGTATTTTAATGTTAAAAACATGATATATATTACGATTGATATACATACAGAACTCATAATTTCATTAAGACAACGGATTTATCATACTCACAAATTCGGAACAAACATTCCTCTTGTTTTTATAAAATAATGTATATTTTATTACATATAATTTTTTTTTGTAAAATTGTAAATTATTATAATATAAAACACTTTTAGAAGCGCCTATTATGAGATCACATCCCAAGTCAGTGTTACAATGAACCCCAAACAATCCGCGCATTAAGCAATACCATCGATCTGCTTACCATAGATGCATCAAATAGGTTTAAGTATTCTTAGCTACGAGTCGTGGTGGCCTGGAGGTTAAAGGCCCACCTCTCATGCCTGAGGGCGCGGGTTCGAAACCTGGCTAGTACCAATGTGATTTTTACCAATCACATGTACTTTCTAACAAACCGGAAAAACTTATAATTTCAAAATTATAAGCAAGCGTGATGATTAATGCTCAAACCTTCTCCATGTGGGAAGAGGCCTTTACTCAGCAGTAAGCTTTGAAAGAATGATGATGATGATGATGAGTATCGAGTACCTTATCTTATTATTTACAAATATAAGTCCCTTATAAACGGACGACAAAGCCTGGAAGAGAAATCGTAATATCATTTTTAATAACAGCACCTTAACCAATTCATTCTCCTTGGATTGTTTCATATCTTCTATATGATACGTATGCCTTAATGTGTTTATTTCGACTTGACGTTAGCTTTGAGCCTGTGACGTATGAAATTGACTTTGTACCATAATTTTCCAACTGAAAGAATAGGATTTATCGCCTTCAGGTTACCGTTTTTATTTGGTTCCGTTTATTTTGATCGACGGGTTAAGTCTATGTTATATTTTACTTATATATGTATGTTTTAATGTTACAATTTTACCCATCTAACTTGAGTTTTGATTGCGTCATCCCTTGACAAGTAATTTTGGTGTTTTATTTTGTTATATATTTAGAGCGTAAAAATTATATTTAATCTCCTATTTATCTCATTATTACTTTATTCATAAAATTTCGTACACAATGAAATATATTTCATAAATCATTCTCAAGAAAATATCCCGCCGATACCCATTCAAAATAAATACCAACAAAAGTACATTTTAAGGGCGGACCCAAATGCGTAAGGGCTCTTGAAATTTTCGCATCACTTGGAACTTAGCCGAGCAACAACCTCCCCGAGGAGCGTTCTCATTAACCCATACAAGTTTAACAACTCCACATAAAATAAATGAAGGGCAAATTTGTAGTGGGCCATGATGGAACGAACGTTTACACACTTGATGTAAACAGATACTCTCATTACTCATTTAATGTTGAACAGACTGAAAAACATTAGTAAGCAAAACGTAAAAGTCGTTCATATTTTACAAGTCTATAAACTGGGTTCTGATAACCTGAGCAATAAATTTATGACACGTTCAAGAACTTTAAAATTATATGTAAATCGTAACATCATAAGATCCAATGAATATCTATAAATAAATTATTATATTACTTACTTCAATGAATAAATAAATATTAGATATTAATAAGCTTCGGAAAGTTTTGTATCGATATTTAAAATATTATTTTACGATAACTAGTGTACACGTTTTGCATTAATAAATCATGATGCTTGTATTATTTATACTTTCATCTCTTAGGCGCTAATTTTACACTGAAATTAAATAAAATCGTCTTGCATAATCATCAGTTTTCTAGATAAAGAATGTCTGCAAATCAATCGACCCGTTCTAAACATTCGAATTCATTTGATAATTTATTTATATATTGGATTATAAAATATTTTTGATGTTACAAAATTTTATTAACATAAAAATTATATTATTATATTAAAAAAATGTCAAAGTAGACAATATAAAAGAAATTTTGTTCATCATACATGTACAATACATGAAAGCTTCTCCATACTACAGAAATTTCTGTGATAGCTGGATAAGTATTTATTTATTTATTCAACTTTAAAATGTAGATATTAATTAAATTATTTGGACAGAAAATAAACAGCCTTTCGTGTTCCTAAAGCAATCTAAATGTTAATTAACAATGATATTTTTTATCAATCGTTTCATCACAACGAAAATCCTCATACACTTATTCTAAATGTATGAACATTGAATGTAAAACATTCGATGGTTGTTATTACTTAAATTATTAATTGCATTGCAAGGATTACACAAAACATGCAAATCCAACGGCTACCATTTAGCCGTCGGTGGAAACTATACGGCTGAACACACAGATTCATATTCTGATTGACAGATATCAAAGCGGGCAACACAATATACGTCTATTTGCAACAGTATTCTGTAATTGGACATGTGTACAGTAATTGAACATGTATTCCGCAGATGTCACGTATGTTACGTATAGTTTAATGCGTAATTGACTTAGATGCGAATACGTCGTCACGGTAGAATCATTCATCTATCAAATTAAAAGTAACATTGTATATGTAATCAATAATATATACAGTCATATAACGGAACAGAAATGACCACTAATGGAATGGTGGAAAAATTATGTCCCATCATTTGTATCCAGCCAGAGCGGACAAAGTGCTCGCTGTCAGGAGACACGTCACAAGACAGATGCGATGCCGATGAGATACTTTTATGCTTGTCTCATCTAATATAATAGATATTCCTATATACCATAAATAAGTCACAATGCTAAGAAATAAAAAAAATAATATTGGTAACCATTTTGAGATTCATTTTATCACCAGTATAGCTTCACATCTTACGTTATTTTTGGAGATAATATGTTCGATATTATCTGTTCCGTGTTTGGCATAATTGATAAACAATACCTCTCCTTTATTCTCATACTAATTTATTTATCTACATTCTAAATTAAGCTGTCTCTTATATATAAAATAAAATATGTTTTAGTCAAACTGATAGTGATATTGTGAATCTAATAATATTATATATCTATTTATTCTAAATACTCTTACAATCTATTAATCCGAATTAAAGATCTATAAAACACATTTAATACATAATATATAATATTTTTATAAACAATTAAATATATGCATAACATTATAAACAAATTTCTCACATAGTTTTTAAGCTCTGATGCAGTATTAACCGCAGTACCTCTAATAGGGTCTCAAATGGGTCATATTCTAGGCTGTTTATTCGGACGCGATGTCACTGAAGTTACAACTCCTGCTTGAGTCTAAGAATTTTATGTTCCATATCATTAAATTTAATATAAAATCCATAATCAAATCAATATATTGCATTGAGACCGAGCAAACTAAGTGAATAACTATTCGACAATAAATACCATGATAACATCGGAAGCGTTCACGAAATTTCATAACAGAGTTAATAACAAATATTCTAGGGTTTTCGACATAATATTTTCCGTTTAAATGTATTTCAATTGAACATTTACAAAACAAATCGCGAGGTAGGTGAATAATACAGATTTTCGTTTAATTTAAAATACTAATTAGGTTGCATACTGATTTATTTGTGTGGCTTTTATATAATTCAGCTATTGAAATCGCGACCGGAGAATTCACTTTGTAGCGTTATTTGATTGAACGTTTTACGGTTTCCAATTTAAATTTCTTTGTCAGACCCAGCTAGGATTTGATTCTTCGTGATCGGGAGAACTAAACTATTTAACAAAGCTAATGTGTTTAATTCTCGATTAAAGTAACAAAAATATTGTATAATATCTTATTTGTTTCAATAATCATAGATAATCATTTAGACTATATGTTAAAATAAAGTAAAATCAATATTTAGAAAAACATCCTAAATATTTTAACTTAATACAAAGCTTTGCAAGTTCTTACATTATATTTAAGTTCCCTCTTAAAAGTTAAACGACTCAAATTCGCATCCCACATCGTATCGCTCCCACGCAGGTCGGTTGCGTTTTCGAGTAACCACTTAAATAAATCGTCAACATTTATCACAGGGGAATATTTCGCAGCTCAAATAGGTGCTTCATTGCGATCCGTCAAATACAAATGGGGCGTTGAACTTTAGCGTGGAAGATACAGATAGTATTTATCTTCATAATTTTATCTCACTCATTTGGGTTGAGAGGCATGTGTAGAAAACGAGATCCCGTATTTAAGATGAACACAAAACATACCGGCTTCTCAGCTCCCAAGACAATCCAGCAGTCATAAAAGCCTTTACATATTCAAGAAGCTTGGTTAACTATTACGTAACCAAATAATATTCTTCCTAATATGTGAAACTAGGCATTTTGACCTAATTTTACAAACCTAATAAAAGATTTAAAATAAATTTAATATGTCATATACATATCTCTCATATAACAGTAATGAATGACATAGAATATGTTATGTTATTAATATTAACCGACAAAATACAATTTATTGCACAATAATTAATCCACTGGGCACACAATGAAACACATTTATTTGTCCATTTAATAGCCAATTAAAATTTTATTGTTGCCAACAGAATGCACGACATCATCTTCGTCAAGTGTGAGCGGGATTACGAGGGTGTCTGTAGCGGTGACCGGAATAGAGTCAAAGACCTTGGCCAAAAAGGTCCGCCCTAAACCAGCATCTCCGAACCGCCAGGGTCCGCAGCAATGTCAAGTGAGTTAAAATTACCAAAAGATAGTTTAGTACTAAATAGCCTTATATATAATTATAAAAATATGTAAAACTAATATATTTTCGGATTTACTGCGCGATTTTTTATTACTTTAAAACTACATAATCCCGACGTTTCGGTTACTTTACAGCAACCGTAATCACGGGCAGACGAGACGTGTCTCTGTTTCACGTCGGGATTATGTAGTTTTAATGAAAAAAATCGTATAGTAAATCCGAAAATATATTAGTTTTATTTAAATGCCTTCTAATACGCCTTCTTAGTGTCTCTAATCCTTTTAAAAAAAATGAAATAAAGAGATGTATAATGAAATCTGAGTTCAGATTGAATCGCACACTCTATATATTTACTATAGTTATTGCAATTCTGAATGCGTGAGATGGGTTGCAGGAATTCGGCTAAATAAAAAGGGTCCGGTAAAATTTACGGTTAGCATGGGTTAAACTTGTGGATAAACCATACCAGTAGGGTCAACGAATAAAAACATTGAAAAAAATCATTCGAAATACAAAAAAAAAAACATTGCATTTAAGTAAAAACTTATTGTATCGTAACTATGAAACACGTAACTTTAAGTGCACGTAATCACTACACATAGTATTTACGTGCACTTTTCACGATTTTATTATAGAACAATAAGAAATCATTGGCATCTGGTAAACGTAATAAATAAAATAATGAAGTAAATTTCTTATTTCAATTATATATCAAACTGAAAACGCTGCATGAACTAAAAGTAACATACATTCTTATTTAATCAAAGTCCATTCTCTTTGCGCTACAAGAGCGCAAGTGATTTGTGTGCCCAATGCACTTCTCTGTAACAAGATACATTACGTTCCTTCTAACTCCACGATGCCTCTTACTAAAACCAGAAATAACTTGGTCGTGTAAAAAAATCACGTAAATGTTGATTTCTATTGATGATTCAAAAACAAAGAACATTTTATTTCGTGCGCTGTATAACTTACGTAATCCAAATAATAATAAAGGCCTTTTTCACAAGACATAAAAACTTACAAAAGGCCTGGTAGACTCTGTGTTCCGGTTACTTCCCTCACAGTAACGAGCCATGGACCGTGCTGATTGCTTTTATTTGTCTTCTGATGTTGGCAAGCACACATCCAGTTTGATCAATACAAAATCTAATACAACTAGGATTTATTTGAAAGAAAATATTTGTTACATCGTTGAAAATAATAACAAGACTCTTTTTATTAATTTTACAAAGTCTAGCGTCCAAGGCTTCCTTTAATTTATTTCACGTTTTTCGTTTCCAGACAGTATAGCCTCCGGTCATTGAACGTATTGGTTATTTTTATTTTGTAAAACTGCTTCAAGGTAACTGCTTTAAGATATACTCTGATATAAACTTAGACAAAAATAATTATCATAACATAAATAATAATATGGCCATAGTTTCTTCCACTTCAATTTTTAACAATAACAGGAGGGATTTAACTTTATTTTTGTTATCTACTTTGTTATATTCGTTATAACATTTTTTTAAACAAAATTTTTCATTTATTCTTATAACGAAAATTTATTTTCTTTAATAAAAATAAAAAGAAATAATGGTAACAAGATATTGTACCTAATTATAAATCTTGTAAAGAATTTAAAAAAAAATACTTATCTTGAAGCGTAAAATGTTAATAATATAGAGTGAAATGTAAATAATTTTATGAGACAAAATAATTATTTCAAATTATTATATAATAGCAAAAAGCATAAGCATTACAAAATAACATTATCATAAGATATTAGAAGGAAAACAGTAATTTGTGATGGAAATGCGATTGTATCAGCGGAATTGTAACACATTCAAGGGGAAGGATAACGAATGATTCGAGAAACTGTGTTTATAGGTCAGCTGAACGCGATCAGAGAGGGGACTGGGTGCCAAGGCTGGAACCCCTTTCAACAGTATAACCAAGATTAGTTCGAATACAGTCCCTATCTGTACACTAGTAAAATTGCTTTTGGAATGGCAGTCCGATCCAAATAAAGCGTTTCAAGCGGAATACCTACCCTATTTGTTTTCGTAGTTAAATAAGTTTTTACCGACGATGTTTACAGTTTTTCAATTTAGAAACCAAAAACAGAAGTGGAAAACCAGTTGAAACAGTCGGACATTCTAATATAGGAACAGTTATTCAACCGAACGAATAATGATCAGATTACATTGTCCATAATTATCACAAAAAGATGGAAAAAAAAATTATATAAAATATATAAAGGAGTCAAAAGCAAATAATTAATGTATAATGATGATGAAAATAATTTATTTACTTTCAACGACCACATAATTTACAAACGTCTGTATAAAAAAGTTATTTAATTGACTTTAAACGTCAAATATTCTTATTCATAATTCTTGGAAAGTTCACAAAATAACTTACAAAGGCAAAATATAATCAGATACCAAAACTTGCTCTAAAGGAGCACGAGATTTGGACTGATAGGTACTGCTAATTGGACAGGCTAATAGCCTTGATGGCCCTTGCCAATTAAAGCTTATTGATGTCGCTAGATCTTTACCGACCCTCGTCTCGTTTTAACCCCATCTCGCTTTCCTAATAATTAATCAAGCAATTATCCAAATCGTTTGGATCATTTCCAAAAATAATTCAATACAAAAATATTACTCACAGAATTATTGATGGCTATCGACGAAGCTCGACAATGGGCGATTAGAATTAGTCGGAGATAAGGACCTTACATTTTAGTATAAAATTATTTCGGTTGTCAGATATATCAAAGAGGCAAAAATTGTCAAGCCTCAATCTAAGAGATAGCGAAACATTTGATTAACCTCAAAATACTTTTATTCTAATACACGAGCTATATAAATTGAAATTTCCAAAAAAAATTTTTACATACTTAAATATATTTTATATTTTACTTTACAAAACCTTCGTCACGAAATTAAACAAAGACTAACAAAACATTTCCTTCCTTAATTATGATATCTGACAAATCTAATTCGTTTATTGAAAACAAAAAATAATTGTAATCAAAACAATACTTCCTATACCGATACGAACCGAATCAAATAATATCTGTTCATTTGATCCGACCAAATTATGACGAATTCTTATTTCATTTATCTGTCCGTGAGTGGGGCGCTGAAACCGTCGGACACGTTTGGAATACATAATGCTGTTAAGTTCTTAGGCTGACTACACACTGAGCATATTATATCTGGATTAACATAAACGTTGTTCGTTTTATTCATGCTAACATACATTTTCCGAATAATAATCGACGATGTGTCAGACGTTTCGAACGAAATCATTACATCAATAGTAAATATCTTATACGTTCATTTTACTAAACATTACATAGATCTTCAGTAATCGAATCGTGTATCAGTTTAAACAAGTCAACTTTCCAAATTTAAAAACATATTTAAAATTATTGATATATAACTCGTCTCGATTCAAATCATCAAATGTTTTTGATTAATAATCATGGCTGTTTTCTAATATACGTTAACCGTTTTGAAGTTCTAAAAATTTTTTAAATTTGCTCTTTTCTTAATTCGCTGTCGTAATATCTTGGACCTTTACTTGGGTCTGGTCCAGACACGTGCCATCTACCACACAATCTAACTATTAACTGTATTAACAAACTTTAAAGTTATTGCGAAGAAAATACCACTAAGGTTACTGTCTAAATTATGACATTTGGATTTTCATATTTCTTTTTAATTTCTACCAAGCATTTATAATATATTAATAACATACATAAAACATTTTATAGCTGAATAAAGCTCATATTCTTATAAATTTTTACTGATGTTTTATTTATTTAATACATGTATTTGAATTTTATAGAAATTTTATCTCTCAATAGTCCTAGCACCAGTTAAAGTTATATCAGAAATACGTGTACGTGTGACCAACGATATGTCACTCGGTCATACCACAACAATCAATTGATTGATTGGATGGTTCTTGGTATTTGTTTAGTTATAGAGATTGAATGAAGATGTTTTTCAGTCATACGAATGTATGACAAACATAAGAACTATTTTTAAATGCACGATATTTTCCAAAAACTATAAAGATTACATAACCTAAGAAAGTATGTAAATCTTTTAACCTAAATATTTCTTACGTATATCAATGACTGAAACTAACACCGTGAATGAGATCAGACCTCCTGGATCACTGCCAGATATAAAATAACCTGAATATAATTTGGGAAAACTTAGATATCTCAATTTAAGAACTATGGTTAATTATATTGATCTCAATAAAACATTTTTGATTTAACCTCCTTTAAAGTTCTCGATTCTTAAGAAATATAATGTTCTTTACAGAACTGCGTAAGACAAGTGTTGGCATTATCTAACTAGTCGTAAGCTGTGGTCTGACACAAAGCCAAACTGAAGCGCTTGGGTGCGTGCCAGGGTACGATAAACCTTCCACATACAGCATTAACTATATCTTAGATAATTTAACAACAAATAGTCACGTATTGTGAATGAAATAAATAAAAATATTAAAAATTCATCAAATTGTCGCTTTCGAATCATCGAAGGTTTTTTTGACTCGCCTAAAATATGACTTGTAATTCTGTAATTACTACTGTAGTAAATACTGTTAGTGGCAGCCACTGTAACTTAAACCGGTAGCAGCGATTTATGAAGTTAAAAGCAGATTTAGCTGAATTATAATAGTAAGAGCAATCATGAAGTCAAGCCGTTACGTGAAATATAGACCAAGTAGTTTGAAGCTGGCTTAACCAGTTATGAGACAAATTGAAGCTCTTAAAAAAATTACAAATAAAGTTAAACTAAAATGTATATATAGCGTTACTTTTATTATGAACATGTAACAATAACAAAGATAATAGTAATGTTTTCTTCCGGTTTTGATTTGATTCTCTCATAGAAATAAATAGATTTGAACAAAAAAAAAAACTTTGTAATAAAGAAACATTGAGGCGATTTTGATATTGTCTGCATTTCACGAAGTGATTTCTGGAGCATTTGTACTTAGTTATAATGGAATATTGGTGGAAACGACATAATAACAGAACATAAAGTTACCTGGTTCATATTAAAGCGAGCCAATAAACGATCTCGGCAGACGGCCAAGCCACTTTAGGTAATTCCGAATGAATGGGAGCGGTACTGTACTGAAACTTTAGCTTATAAATTTTCTTAGCCTTATTAAATTCTTAAATCACATGAATATTTCCTAATAGTAACCGGCTAATATTACGTATGGGTAATTTCGTACTTACGAAAATTGCACGAGGTATCTCTTTATGATGCACTTTCATGCAAAAACTGGCTAAAGGAATTTGCATAGTAATACTTTTTCATAAATCCCTGACATTATCGATCGATGTTAAATTTAATGCGCTTTGCGAATACAAGTACAGTGTATAGGACATTAGCACTAAGACCTATAGGACATTAGCATAGATTTTTAAATAAAGCATAAAAACTATGTATTTACACATATATATTTATGACGCATGCATTCGGAGGAGTTTTCATGAATTACATATATTATTTATATGCCTTTAAGATTATATATGCAAAACAAATGTTTCTTTCCTTTTAATTTAGATAAAAAAAAAATGTAATCACCTGTTCACGTCAGTCTCGGGTTTAGGCCGCTGTGATTGATGAAGGTTGGATCCAATGAATTTCTTTGGTAAAAGGAAATTCTCTCTGAAAGGTGTATTATTGTTAGGCTTTACACGAATAGAGTTTATCCTCAACTCAAACACGCACGCGGTCAGACACAAGCCTCAGATAATCCCTCGATACGTTCTTGTTTTCTTAAAAAGATAAACTTGGACCGATCGAGGTTTTGAATCATCTCGACAAATTCGCATTATATCGTAACGTTAAAAGAAAATTGTCGGGATAAATTACCGCACGGTTAGTTAAACAGCGTTAGACGTTTATTGTACAAGTAATGATTTATTGTGTCTCAATATATTGAATTACTTTCCTTAGCATAGTGGCAGTATCACAGAGACATCTTGCTTATAACTTTGTTAAATTGCTCACTTATTATACCCACGAATTTTTGTCACATAACAAATTATATAATTTTAAAGTATTGTTTAATAATAAATGCTTTACTTTATATAATTCATATCATATAAATAGTCGTTTAAATAATGGAAATAAAATAAAGATACCTCTCTAACAGTTATCTCATTCATTAATTATTTTTAATATAGCACACTTTTTCTATTGACAAGAATTTTATATAGAACAAAAAGCTGTTTCTTTTTATCTTTCAAAACAATATTAAACCGAAAATTAATTAAGCCTCAAGGAGACAAGACAACAATAATAAGAACAAAAGGCCATCCGAAGACTAAAAAATAATTACAACAACGGTAGAGGAAACACTACATATATATAAAAGAAAAATAATACTCACCTTAAATAGTAATGTATATTTTATATTTGTTTCAACATCTATTCAGTGTACTAAACATATCGTATGTATGACCTTGCATAAGACATTTTTAATGGCTTATATATACACGTTATCTGTCTCATAGCCATTTCAGATTTTTTTTTTTTCCCAAATAAAACCCTTATCTCAAACTGTATTTTGACTTGAAACGCCATTAATATTCCAGAACTATATGACCTTAATTCCTCAAGCAATTAGAACACTGTTTCGCGTTCATCTCCGTTACGTAAGGTAGAATTGAAAATAATTAACGTTTACTTTGGAAGACAAAATCTAGGGAACGGAGACAAAAGCTTTGACAGGGTTGACTAATGATCGGTGCTCACGAATTAAACTCCAAGGTACAGACTGGACGTAAAAAATGCTAAGATCTTAGATTTTTATTTTCTTCTGAGAATATTATAACGAAAAACCTTTATGAAAGCACGTTTCTCTTTTATGATATGACGTTTTAATATCTTTGACAAATACATAAATACCTTTTATGCTGACGACGAAAACATGATTAACGATATCGAACTAAAAATAGTTAATGTCATTATTGCATAAAATAATAAGTAAGATTATACTGTTCTGCAAATAGAAGGTGTTTTTTATGTATGTATGTAATTTTAGTTATAATATAGAAACGTCAATTATTTAATGAAAATAAATTGAAGAGAACAAAACATATGATTCTTCATCTGACGGTTTTTATATGATCTATGTAAATGTTATTTTATATGAAGTTTATTACTGTGCAAAGAGGAACGCTGTTTGCTTTATGTCGGAAATATTTTTATGTACGCTCAGAGGCTTTAATCGATGCTTCACTAGTTTGTTTTTTCGGTAGTCAGTTACTCTATTTTCATTTACTTATCTTTACTAACTAATATAACAGTTAAACTAATATATACTTACACATTAGTCTTGTTAACATTTCACGTGGAGCAAAATTTTCATTAGCGATCACCAGAATTTTTCCGAGTTAGAAATGTTTTCAGAGTTAGATATAGAGTCATAAATATGTTTTAACCTTATCAATCATGTGTAATATTATAAAATTATATCACGTAATTGTTGATTTACATAATAGGAACTAAATAAACGGTTTATTTATAAGTATAACTCGTAATTATGATCACTGTTGATGTTACTATATAATACAGAAAATATTACATAAAGGTCCCAGTGGCCTTCATCACACGGTAGTTAAGATATAACTTAGATTATAAACATAATTGTATTTAATATCCTACTATATAAAGCTTTACGGTTTTTTTTACTCTTTTAAAATATTAATTTATTTTATAAAAAGACTCTAAATTTCAGTTAACAGGTTTACTTCGCGAAACCCCACGAAGCTCAATTTACGTAGACATTGAAAATATATAAAAATACATTTTTATTAAAAAGTAACTTAATTTACTTGATTTTAATTAAGATAGGATAAAGAGTTTTAAGTAAGTATGAAATAATTTCATAAAATAAACCTGAGAAAATATAAAGATAAACACACACACAC
>DVQP01001115.1:0-17088 GCA_018231745.1 Danaus eresimus | reverse complement strand
TTATTGTGATGTAATATAATTCCAAAGGCCATTACGCGAGGAAGAGTTGCTCAGCACTCGAACACGACCCTACCCGCTACCGGAGAGTGGCTTACTAAGTAAGAAAACAGAAACCAAGAAAAACAAATCTTCGGAAAAGAAAACCTCCGAAAAAACTACCCACAAAAAGAAATCGAAGAGCTCTAAAAGGAATAAAGAAGCCGACCTCATAATACCGGAAACGGAAAATAAGGTTGAGGATATACTGTTGATCGAAACTGAAAACGAATCTAAAAGTAATGCGGTTGTTAAAAATGATAATCATGATGACAAGCCAGAGAAAATTAAGACTGAAAAACATAAAAAGTCAAAGAAAGACAGCAAGGAGAAAGATTTAAAGAAAAAGAAGACGTCTAAAAAAGGTAAGTCACTCATGTAATACATATGTTTTATTAATATTAAATTTTATTGTTCTTATATGTAATTATTTTATTCCAGGGAAACATGAAACTAAATTAGGTTATGAAGAAGCAATAGGTATTTCAACACCAAGCAAGGAGGTTGTATAGTGAAAGGCATAATATTAACTCTTTCCTGAATCCTCTCTACACGCTGTCTCAGTGCAATTTGAACAAACAAACGTTTGATTAATTTTGTTATATTAGTTAGATTCATTTATATAAATATATTATAGGTAATATTTTTATTCTTAAATGTGGAATGTGTCCATTTGAAAATAACACATATTTCTATTGATGTAGACTAATAATAATAAATATGTATAATCATGTACAGTTTTATTCAGTTATTATTAATAAATAAAAATACTATCGCAAATTCATAGATAACCATTTTTAATTACCGTCACATCCAAATATATTATATATAATAATGCAATTATAAAAAAATAATATAATTTCTTTGATTTCCAGTAAAAAAAGTAAATATTGATCCTTCGCAGAATTAAGGACAACGCGATCTGCCACCTTTTTTACTTTTGTACATAATGGACACCTGTAAATATTATATTTTAACGATTAGCGACATAAAGTAAGCAAGGTAAATATTTAAACTTGAAAACAAATCTTTTGCATGGCCATAGCACGTGAGAACGGAATTTACAAATCCATTAAATTAACTACATATTTATTATAAATTAAACTTTGTTAAAAAACTTCGTCTTAAATTAATTAATAAAATATAAATTGTCGTGTCCATGAATTGTGTTACTACATATTCAACGTTATTAAAACTAGCTATAAGTCATACTTTGAATATAAAATAAAAAAGGTTTAACTTAAATAAAACTAGATATAAATATTATAGTTTATTACTGTTTACAGCAACACAATAAATATCACTTGGATAAATTGAATAAATATATAACTTATTGTACTGTAATTTTAAGAATACCCATAGATAAAATGTTCAAACTAAGATGAAACTGTTCACTATTTACAAAGAAACATACATACATGGTACGCAAAGTACGAAATACATAATTATTGCGAAGATACACGTTCGAGGGCGACACTGACCCTATACAAATTGGCAAATTACTGTACAAGTAAACAATGTCATCTATAATATAGTGGTTAAATACTTCATAAAAACATCAATATAACAACTCTGACTCTATTAGTTGTTGTAAGAAAGTCTTCGGAGTAATTAAATAATATATGCAAGGAATATTCATTTACCTACTCTTAAAGTTCAATAAATAGCATGTAATTTAAAAAAAAAAAAAAGCGATTACACGGAACACCAAGTGGACAGTAAATGTTTGGATTCAAAATGTTACTACAATTATCATATAACAGTGCTTAATACAATAAGGGTTATACATGAACATGTAAACAACAACTGTTACTTACTTAATACAATACAACAATTACAAATAAAACGATCAAAAATATAAATGAAACATTTTGTACCTACAAACTAAATGTCATCTACAATAAATAACACAGCGCATGATCCTTACATATCGTTAACTATATATCAACAACAAGCGTGGTGTTCCATATTCGAAAGATGTGTATGAGATTAACAGATTTTTTTTAAATAATCATTTCTGCTTATGGTAATACTTTGCGGCTTTACTTTTCTAACATGTATTTAGGGATATCGAATTTGACCTCGACTCCGGCTTTCTTGGCGAGGGACACGATCTCGGAGAGTTGTACGGCGAGCTGGGCCGCCTCGTCCAGGTCGTCTCTGGGTACAATGCGCAGACCAGAATCCGCGATCAGCTTGCGAGCCTCATTGACTTTGGTACCCTGACAATCAATGACAAGTTAATAAATGCTTGGTAAAAGCTATATTAAGTCCACAGTGTATAAGTTTACCTGGAGTCGTACAATCACTGGTATTTGGATGTTGAGGTTCTTCGCGGCGTTGATGATACCCTCGGCGATGACGTCACAGCGCATTATTCCTCCGAAGATGTTCACTAAGATAGCAGACACCTTTGGGTCTGATAAGATAATCTTGAATGCTTCCTGTAAATATTATTAATTATATTTTCCAATGCTACATCTCTACTACATTATGCCCTAAATTAAATATTTGTGAAAATAATTATAATATATTTAATACAAAATAATAATATATTGTGAAGCAATAGTCTATAGAAAATTATTATGTGTATTACCGAGACGGCCTGAGCGGTGGCGCCGCCTCCAACGTCGAGGAAGTTGGCTGGGTCCCCTCCGTATAGTTTGATAATATCCATAGTGGCCATAGCAAGACCCGCACCATTCACCATACAACCGATACTACCTACAAGTTACTCTCATTATTAACTCATATAATCTACAAATATGTATTACGGAAAAAAATATTAATAAATAAACTAACAGTCTGTCTTGAAAACACTTGCCAAAGAATACATTATTTCTCACATTTATCATATTCAATGTACTTAATGTTTTTGGTCAGCTTCGTAATATTTTACAAACCGTCAAGAGCAATGTAGTTCAAGTCAAACTTGGCTGCCTCAATCTCCTTGGGATCTTCTTGGGAAATGTCTCTAAGCTTGAAAAGTTCCTTCTGTCTAAACTGAGCATTGTCATCAAATCTAAACTTAGCATCCAGGCAGAAGACTGAAAAAAATATATTAATTATTCATAGAAAATTGTTTAAGCTAAAGAACAAACTGTGATATATGTAGCTCAGTACATTTGAAGACTTACATTGTCCTGTTAGGGCGTCCTCGGCGTAAGGGTTTACTTCAATCAGTAAAGCATCTTTCTTACAGAACAAGTCATACATTTTCTTCATCATATCACTAGCCGCTGGAGCATGTTCTTGAAGTCCTATCTGTAAATTAACGTTGAAATTACTTAAACAAATATATCAATAATGATGAAGGACAATTTTACACCTAATATTTCCTTTCTTAATTTGTTTTAAAAGTTATAGTGTATTGTAGTAAATATATTTCCAAATAATATTAAATCTTCTATTTATTACATATAATCCCTTGTCTTTTAAATGCAATGATTTGATTTACAAGACATCTCAGAACCAACAAAATCAATATTCATGTATTATCAGAATGTAAGCTTGTTCCCCAAAACAGATACATGATAATTTCCTATTTTTTTATTCAAATTATATCAAAGATTGCGAAAATTGAATGAAAAATAATAAATTTAATAACTCTATATAGTATGTACATACATATGTTTTTAAAAAGAAATAAATAATCGCTGACAAAGGCTATTTGAATGTTAATCTTAAATAATATATAACTACCTAGTACTTAACTATCTTAAATTATGTAACTATGGTTAAGTGATTTATTATCAAAACATTTTATACCTGCAATGCAGTAAAATTTATGGTCTGAGTCTCTTATACAGTGTACTAATTATTTTGTTAACAATCAAACCAGTAGTTACTACATCTCTTAACCATGAAACAAAAAAGAATTAAGTGTACAAAATACAAAGTACTAATGATTTTAGTATGAATTCAATAATTAATCTCAATCTTAGAATAACATTAACCTTATTTGGCCTTAAAACCTGATATTAAAAAAAATATATATTTGCTTTAAAATTGTTCTGAAGCATGGGATCACAAAAAATGTGTAATATGTGCAATTACATTTACATAATCTGTATTATTTGTATACATAATGTATGAAAAATCTAACCGAAACGCTCTGTCTTTACCAACCATAACTCTAATTTGTCTAAAGTATTAACCAAATTAGTAAGACATCTTTCTTAATATTAACAAGGACATATAGTAAGTGCTATATTATATTTACTATAAAATACAACTTTGTTGTTTTAAACGAGCTATAATTTGTACCATTATTTAATTTTGTTATACCTTGCTGATAACACGGGATATTTGTTCATCAGTGATGCCGGTGACAATATCTATGGGTTCATATGTGATGGCATCGGGATTCTCGGCAGCCACATCCTCAATGTTGACACCTCCTTGAGATGAAGCAATAATAACCGGACCCTGTGACACAGTGTATTGAAACTTCATTTAACACATATAACATAAAAAATAGTAAATACATTAAGTCCAAAATTTTGTCGAATATATAACAAAATGTCTGTGATATGAGAATATGTTACATAATATGAAAAAAATATATGTATGTATCAGTACATTGTATGAAGAACATAAACTACAATATTAATTGATACATTCATGAACTAATGAACATTAATGAAAAGGCAATTACTACTATTGTACAACTACCATTCAATTGGATATTAAAATATGCATATTGGTTGTTTAACATAAAAAAAAATTTTCTTTCTTTCTTTAAATTATCTTTGAAAGAAATAAAATACAATATACTAATTATGAAGAAACTGGGGACCTATTACATCATTCTTCATATTTTAATTTAACTCTACAAGGTAACTACTAGTTTTAGGTAAACCTACTAAATAAATTACAATTTCATTGCTAACTTATATAAACAAAAACAGGAAATTGTTATTAAATTAACAATGAAAAACCCAATAACTACAAATTAACCCACATACAGAACAGTTAACAATGTGAATGATAAATGAGAATAATTAATTAATTTGTGTAAGGTATCTCACGTTAAAACTTCTTTCCATCATGATGGCTACGTAGAACTCTCTCCGTGGGAACTTCCTCTCGGTGACCATGACCATGTTACAAATGCGACCTGCTGCACCCGTCTGCTTCGTCACCAAGTACTGCTTAAGCATCTTGCCGACAATATCTCCAGCCACTTCAGGTCTATTTCAATTAAAGTTACAATTTTATTTCCTATGTAACATTACTGAATAACAAAAGTTAAAGTAATTATAATACATTTTATACAAAAAAGTTTCCATTACTTTCATTGTTATATATTGCTAATAAGAAATTCTCTGAGTATATTTTTACTATATTTCAATCAAGATCTTTTTTTCTAATAAAATTCCACATTAATATGAAAAAAATATATATTAATGTTATATAAAATGTATTAAATATATTCCACAGATAATTCAGTAATTTAGTGTCCTTACTTGTCAACCATTCTAACACCACCTTTGAGTCCATTTTTGAATGAACCTTTTCCTCTACCTCCAGCCAGAACCTAATCATATCAAAATGTTTTAAAAACATATAACAATACCAGATCTGTATGACTGTGTGAAGGTTGTATGATATATATTTCTATACTCTTGTATTATAAACAAAATAAGAAAATATAGAAATATCAGCAACAGATTAAAAATTATTTTATACAATTTCATATATACCTGAGCCTTGAGTACAATATCTTTGGTGTTAAGTTCTTGTGCATACTTGACTGCCTCTTCCTGGGTCTTGGCAATGTTAAATTTAGGCACCGGAATGCCATTGTCCCTAAGGAGTGTGTAGCTCACATATTCATGGACATTCAAATGCCTAACTTGTTGTTTGTTTGGTAGATTGTGGGATGTTGTAGCTGCCAACAACTATAATAAATTACCAAAATTTTAATAACATATATAAATGATCAAATCAGAAAAGATAAACGTGCTTGAAACAATGAAGATAGAATTGTATTCTATAAATAGTTCAATGTTTTCTGTCATGAATATGCTTAAATTTTTTTTGCAGAAATAAAATTAGTACTTAAGAAACTATATAGCGAGATTAAAAAAATCACTGTAGCAGAAAAAGGCTATAGAAACTAATTTATATAATATTTATTTTTCAGATAATTCTAATCTGGTTAAGACCTAATCTTATAAATAAAAAATAAATATCACGACCGTGATTGATGACGTAAGGGCGTGTATACGACAAGGTCAAATTTATAATTATATAAATACTACACCGGGATATTTACGTAACAGATGGATCAGCTTTTCACGTAAATTCAAAATTAGCGCGAAGTAGTGTGGAATTTGCAGTATAAAGGGCATTCTGATAAGACGGCATAATACATTCAAGCTAAAATATTGATTGATTACAAGCATACATTAAAAACTCTTACTGAAAGCAAATTTATAAAATTTTCATACTAAGATGGTTCATAAGAAGAAATATAGCAATTACCTTCGTCCCATTTTTAACAAAAATTGTTTCGGCAAGACCAAAGGAACGAGGTAGTAAATTCGCCATTTTTCACTACACACTATAGTATTGCCAACTAAACTTGAATATATATGATTTAAATGACATAAACAGTAAAGTTGTCACGTGAAAAAATATTTTATTTGTAGTTAACATTGTATAGATAATAAAATATAAAAATGAAGTTTTTTTCAAATCAAAATGTAATTGAATTTAATATCAGTAAGTCTTTCTTAAAAAACATCTGTGATCAAAATATAATATGTTACTGTTTATTATATTATAGGTACTGTTTTCAAATAAAAGCTATTAAAAAATGTTTTTCATTAACAATATGATGAGAAAACTACTATGGGAGATCTTTTTTTCAGATAGTTAATTACGTTAACTGAAAAAAAACAATGTTGGTAACAAAATTGCGTTTTATCAGGTGCTCTTAATATTAATTCCAAAATAAAAACCATAAATGTGTAAGCCGTGGTTGATATGTGTACATAATATTTAAAATAATATTAAATGTTTGAGAACTGTTATATGTAAAATTATAACTAAAAAGAAAGTATAAACCGAATAATCAATAATACATCGCCACTAGTAGGATTCGAACCTGCATTCTTCAATTCTATCCTGTAGTCCTAAGTGTTTGTATTTTATTGAGAATGAAACTAAGTAACGGGCTTAATAAAATTATATTTTATTCTCTACATATATAGTGCTTAATAGCCCTTTAATTTGTTATTTTACGATTACAAAAGTAACAAACTCCTCTTAATGTTGCTGTTCCCGCTTCTTTGAGTATTGCAAGACATAATAAAAGATATAAAAAAACATTTTGAAACGTAGTAGCAGTTTTGTAATTTTATTACTCGTGTAAAGAAAAATATTTATATAACAGAAATATAAATAGTTATCTAATTACTAATGGTTCACCCTGGTCGCTGCATAATATTTAAATTCACTTAAATACATTTTAACACTCCACTAAATATTAACCTCGCTTTAACAACCATTTATTCCTAGAAACTACTTTTCGACAGTAGTGCTTTAAAATGTTAACTAAAAACAATATTATGTTAGAATAATTATCGTTTTAATGATACAATATCACAGGTAATAGGAATGAAAGAAAAATATTTTTTTAAATTAAACTAATATTTTTCGGATTACTACGAGTACACACAGTACACGTGAGACGGGAACATCTCGTCTGACCGTGGTGGTGAAAAGTAACCAAAACGTCGGGAATATGTAGGTTTAAAGTAATAAAATACGCGTAGTAATCTGAAAAATATTTATTTCATTTAAATGAATACTCGCGAAACTTAGATTTGTAGATGATAGAGCTAATCTGTTGTGATGTAACCACTATTGTGATGGCTGCGTTTCGTCAGATGAGTGAGAGAGCCGGTTACCCTTTCTCTATTCCAGACTCTTTCTGTCATTCTCTTGTTCCAACGCTTCCCTATTTCTAAAAAAAAAGGTTGGCAATCAGCTCTGTTGCGGATGTCCATGGGCGATGGTAGCCACCAAGAAGGCCGTCTGTTCGTTTGCCACCTGTAACGTAAAAAAAGTTCTTAATAAAATTTTACTTATATTTTTGGTCTATTATGCCAAAAAAAGGAATAATTTCATTTTCATTTTCTATTATCAATCCACTAAATGCGAACCAATTTTGAAGACACTTTTCTAGCTGTTCCATAAGAACCCTTACAATAGGATCGAAAATGTAAATTACGCCATCGATTTCAGAAAGATCAACAAAAATAAAATTTATATACAAAAAAAAAAATGGTTACCGTGATCTAAAGATCTACTTTCAGATACAAAGTATATAAAAAACAATATTTTATACCAAATAACAGTATACAGGCGCATATAAAAATGAATCGGTCTAGGCGGCTGGACATAACGGTAGCATTGATGGTTATCTAAATGTAAAAGTCAGATACGAAGATTCCGGCTCCAAAATTTCTAATAAATTTTCTTAATAGTTCTTTAAGGCTTTTGCTTTGAAGAAATTCAAATATAATTTTAAGTTTTTTTAAATACATTTTATATTGTTAGCCGCCAAAAGAACAGACGGTTCATAAATGTTTAGAGTTACAATGGTATATAGACAAGAGTATATAGTAGAAGTCGTGGTGGTTAGAAGCCCGCCTCTCATGCAGGAGGGCGCAGGTTAGAAACCTGGCTAGTACCAATGTGCTCTTTTTATAGTCATATGTACTTTCTAAGAGTATTTAGATACCACTGACAGACAGTGAAGGAAAACATCCTGAGGAAACCTGGACTTATAATATCAAATTATAAGTTTGAATTAGCCCACCTTTCTTGAGCAAGCATGGTGATTAATGCGCTAACCTTCTCCATGTGAGAAGAGACCTTTTGCTCAGCAGTGGGCACCAATAGGCTGTAGATGAAGAGTATATGTATTTGTATGTGATATATAGGAATATCTTCAGTAGTGTTGTTGTTATTGATTTAGAGTGAGAAAGATAAATAATAACACTTTATTTAAGGAAAAGAGTTGATACCTTGCCTTCTCAGCTGCATTAGATCCTTCAAATAATATTGTGAAGACCTCCTAGTAGTAACTACTTGGCATAAACTTATTTGTGCCAGCTAAAGATGTGATTAATTTTTTTATACATTTACAAATTGGATGGGAAAAGGGAAAAAGCTAATTCTCAAACACCATGTATAAGATTGTAATATTTTAACAACTTTATTCGAAAACAAATAAATTATTATTATATTTTAATTATTATATAATAATAAATTATGGTACCATTCTGATAACAAACTTCTAATTGATTGCTTGGTTCGTATTGAATATGTCTACATTATTTCTTTGTTTTTCATCTGTCCAAACTCCATTTCCAGTGAAATAATGGTTCCGTTCTAGTAAATATAATATTAAACTGAGTTTTTGTGATTTAGTCAAACATTTAATGTTTATATTTTCATTACATAGTGCTGGTACATTTTCACTATGTCCCTTATCCAGTTGGTCCATTGTAGATTTAATCTTATTCCAGGGATATAATAAAATTTGACAATTGTCAAATATATCACTGGCAGAAAATTGTGTACTTAATTTATCATAGACATAGCTAATTTGAATGAGAGGTATATTTATCCAAAATGGATGTCTGTTCATAATGTTACGAACACTACTTGCACTGTATGACTGTCCTAATGACTGGGTGATACAGAATATTAAATCCTTACTTTTGCCTAATCGATCACCAGTCGATTTTTCATACACTTCATATTGGGCTCCACTTCCTGATAATATGTTAAGGCTCAAACATTTTTTGTTATTGTCATACAACTTCATTATTCTTTTCATAGCTTTAGTGTTATAGTGTATAATTTTCAAAAATCTCGGATGATTGTAAAATGTTTTGAACTCTGGTATAGTTTTTGCATTTTCTAATCTCTCTCTTATTGTGGATGGACTTAAGGTATATATTTGGAAACATCTCTTTTGGGCTTCATTGCTTATCCCATATTCTTCAAGTAGGCTTTTTATTTCAAGCATTGTTGAATATTTTTTCAACACTAATTTTGGATACAGTCTAAATACTTCTTTGATGTCAATACCACCAATAGAACCAAATTTATATATTAAATCATTCAAATTGTCTGGATCGGCTTGAAACAAATAAAAGTTTGATTTTATCTTTTGATGTGGCATTAAAATTTCTCTTTGTAATATATTAAAAATCTTATTAATAGTTTGCAGTGGTCTATGTTTGATTGTGGGATAAGTATGCAATCCTCTTTCAAATTCTTCGCATGTCAAATCCAACATCAATTCTAAATATCTCTGTATTATTTTCAGTCTCAAAGAATATAAAGTCAAATTCTCTATATCTCCATAAACTAAAGTTGTTATTGAAGTTGGCCATTGTGTCATATAGCTGGCTAGGTGATTTTCTACATTAATGTTTGTTGATATTAATCCGCTTGCTTTTAATTCTCCAATTTTTTTTTGCTTTAAAATTGTCAAATATGTATGCAAAAGATCCGGCGTTATGTTTCTTATTCCACATTCTTGTAACACCTTTTGACGAAATTTTAGTGTAATTGGTGATAAACTAAACAAAGAAGGGTTTTTTAGAATCATGTTTCTATCTAATCCTGATTGGTACAAAATCTCTACGATCTCTTTGATTTGCACTCCATCCAGGTTCTTCAAAACAGGGTGTTTTAAACTCAAATATTGGGCTTTATCTTTACTTATATTTAGATATTTACATAGATAATTTAGGTTATTTCCGTTGGTGCAATAATTAGTTTTAAACATTAGTAGTAAACATGGCTCTCTGTTATATAACCTTCTTAAAATCATACCATAACGCCTATACAACATTTTTACATGGCATTAAATAGTATTATTACAAAAATGAATTATGTTTTACTTCTGACACAATGTTATAAACATTATTTTGACAAATCAATGACACTCAATATCCAGGACAAATGACGATTATAAAATGTTACTTATAGCTGTTTTCAATTTTGAATTTAAACACTATTGTATTTTGAATTTAATAACTTTAAAAGAGATGTTTATTTCAATTAGATACTATTTAAAAAATAGATCATTCTCGTATCTTTGAACAATTATAAATAAATAGTTATGTAAAAATACAAATAAAGTGTTAAGTTTGTCTTGACATCATTGAATTTAATGCTTTTTAGGAAGTCATATAGATCAGTTGAAAAAAGTTGAACACCTAACTCTATTGTAATAATATTATCAACTTCATCACATAGTCAAAAGTTAAAAGTTTTGCTAAAATACCTATTCTAGCAATGTCAAACTTTGGTTATGTCAAATATCATGTGTCACTTTTGTTTTGGAATTTTTGAAAGTGGGTGTGTTTTGTAGATTGTATAAATCATAAAAAGGAATAATCAAAGAAACCCTGCCAATAACAAGTACCTTATTTAAAAATGAGTTCGAAGTCAAAGACGGGTCGTTTTGCCTTAGGTTTCTTTACTTTTTCATCTCTTTTTATTATTATAGCATTTGTTAGTCCCTACTGGTTAGTAACGGACGGTAAACTTAAAAATCCCAAGTTTTTAAGGATTGGTAAGAATGTTTAAATTCCCATAATTGTAATACAGTTTTTGATGACAAAGTATTATTTGCCCAACTGCTCCTATTTACATTTACAGGTTTATGGGAGGTATGCTTTAATGGATTTGAAGAGGTCCATCATTGGTATGATACGGTTTTCAAAGGGTGCTGGTGGATTTTCGAAGAAGAATATTATATTATTCACGACATCTTATTACCAGGATTCTTTATAGCAACACAATTTTTCTTCACAGTAACTGTGTGCTGTGTATTAATATCAATTTTTCTTTCCTACTTATACATGAAAAAGGATCAAGATGATGATAATTATGTCACTCTTTTGCTGACTTTTGGGACAGTTCTTGTTATAGGAGGTATCAAAAATCATTACAGTATAATTAAATTTATTAATATAAATATTTATTTATAGTTGATATGTAAAATACTTTCAGGTTTTTCTGGCCTTATATCTGTGGCCACTTTTGGGGCTCGAGGAGATGGTAGAGATTGGATGCCTAATTGGGAACACAATGATATCGGCTGGGCTTTTGCCCTGGGTGTTATTGGTGTGATATTCCTATTCCCCGCTGGTATATTGTTTCTGATAGAGGCCAGAGTTCGTAAATACAAAAGGTTAAATGAGATGCAAAGTAGGGAACCCTCGGCATACACAATGCATGAAAGGAAATCTGCGTATCCAGGCCACACAGATATTTAAATATTGGCTTACTATGTTTTTATTTTTGCATAGAATTATATAAAAAATAATAATTTTGCAACTAATTCCGTCCACTTCTTTATTAAAGTTTGACTGCATTTTATGTGCCTTTTTATAAAATATTTCAATTAAGTATTTTATACATATACTAATACTATTTATCCTTAATGTTATATTATACATGTATATGTTTTTTTAATAGATTTAAGAATGCATTTAGTAACAAAAGTGACTGATGAAACATCTAACATTTAGTTTGATTCTCTTGATTTTGTGTTATTTTTGTGTAATTTAGTGATGATGACTTCTATTATACAAGTAAGATATTGATTAATTTAAAAGTATATTTGTGTGAATTAAAATAGTATTATAACAGGAGTATGTGTGTGAATTTACCTTCTCAGATAGTATATGAGATTGTGTCACTTGACTTGTACTTTGGATTTTTTAGGTATTTTTCTGGGTTTCCTTTTGTCCCTCTAACAGTGTTTAGTAATTACAAATACTTGATTACCTTGCAATTAACTTTTGTAATAAAATATCGAGAGTGAATTAAACTTTTGAATGTTTGAAGAATCTTTTATTTTGTATATTAATTGGATTGAGATGGAATCTTTAGGAACGTAAAATAACTATTCATCTTGTACAATGTTATAATTAATTACCTTCTTTGGTGAACCAAGTCTGAGTTGGCATTATTTACTGAAATTTCGACGAAACTTAAATCGTTTCTTTATTAATACTAACGATATCCATTCTTTATAAAATAATTGCTTTGAATTTTAATTCAACTATTTCCAAAATTTTATAGTTTTCGTAAGTTTGTAGTAGCCAAGTGCCTGTTATTTTTGGTTAAATGCGTTTAACCAAAAATAACAGTCACTTGCCTCTTAGTTACATAAAATCTCACCACACTTTTTTGTATAGATCTATAAATTTATTTATTTTATAACTCGTTTAATAATATTAATTAAAGGATAGACCTTTTTATTTTATTTTTTACATTAAAAGCAAAGATATGGCGATCTGTCGCCATATTACATAGCTTAATTATAACTGTGTATCCAAGTTTCTGCGCATTTAATGCCTCCAAAATCCTTTGAAATGTCAAACTTGTGAGGTACAGTTTCTTTACTAAGTAATGCGTCCCTAGCTGCTTGAAATCCAAAAGAAATAAGTGAATCCTCTTCACACCCCAAAAGAACACCGTGTAGATATCCGCTTGCAAAACAATCTCCTGCTCCAGAAACATTTTCAATAGTATTTATAATTTCCCCTGAATAACTTCGAACTTGTAACTGACTAGGAGCATTTTTCAGACGCTTCATAGTCATAACACCCTTAGATCCTCTTGTAATTATCAAATGGTTAACAACGTTTGAAACAATGGCCCCCAAAGAACATATTTCTTCTTCTTCAGATTGGTAGTCCAAGTTACTATGAGGGTTAATAAAATTAGCCATCGCTCTTAGTTCTAATATGTTAGGCGATGCAAACGATATCTGAAAATTTCCTTTTAAGGGCTTGATGGCCTTTCTTCTGTCGGTGGGCTCAAAGAAAACTGTAACAAGGAGAAAGAGATAAATTTATTTGATTTAATATTTTTAAATTGCCTATGAGTAAACTTAAAAGAGCGCTGTGCAAAATTTTGTATATCATAAAATCCGTATCGTGAATAAATTGTACTTTTTAATGCTGTTGAAAATGTTTATTTTATTTAAATTTTGTTATTAGGTTTCATAAAAATTTCAGAGATTTACTTGGGACATAAGCTTGTTTTTAAATAGTTCTATTTTCTTATGCTTACGAATACAATCATAATATCTTTATGTATGGAGTACATCCTAGTTACGTTTATCACAGACGGAAGGCAAAAGAAAAACTAAAAACTACCTAAAGTATTTTTATTAAAATATATCTTATAATTGAAACTGTATGTAAGACCTACTCCATGTAAGCTCGTACAATTTATGGTTATTTTATATTTCTTAACGTAATAGTCAGTAGAATAATAATAATGAGTTTATTAAATTCACAAGTTGCGATTTTTCATTTCGAATAAATGAACATTGCTAAATATGAAGGAAATTTATATTAGCTATCTTCTTTAGTACGCATTTATGTTATTTACTTATTATGATAAAAACCAAAAATTTCTTACAATTGAATTTATTATTTTTTGTATATAAATAAATGATTTAAATTATTCAAAGCTATTTTTAAATTACACGTTATTGTCATAGCATGTAACTTATGTTATCTGTTTCTCAACTTGACATTATATGAAATTGACAGCCAAGCAACGGCAATTCAACTGTCACAGTGTTCATTCATAATTACTATTGTTGACTCCACCCTACACTATGCCAAGTACAAACAACAATGTATTTATTGAAATAAATAAATGCAATTCAGTAATATAACTAAATTAACTAAGTTCTTGTCATTTAAATTCATTATTATTTGAGAGTGCTACATATTTCTTAAATTTAAAGTTTTTTTTAATCTAATACTTTTTTCGTTCATCAAAGTTTTTCGTAGTTTTAATTGTAGTTTGTTTCAATTAAAATAGAAGAAGTTCCAGGTAAGATATTCTCAACTTAAATATTTGTAAATAAATGTTTCATTTATTACTGCATTGTAACTTCATGGTTTACTTGTGTTTAAGGTTGTTATTTCAAAATTTCATTGTTTTATAAATAATAAACTTTTCTTAGAAGCTAATGTAATTGTTTTTAGTTAAGAGACACACATTGTGTTGTTCGAAATTTACTTTTATCATTTTGTTATGATACATGCATTTTCAACATTTTTTGGAATTGTCAGCTCTCATGTTATGTTCCTGCTGTACTATGTTTTGTATCTAGATTTGTAAAGTCTACAGTTTAGAAGGCATTACAAGAAAACTATTGGATTCTAAAGGCAGTTCTACCTAAAAATATATTGTGATATTTGTTTTGATAACAAAGCTATAAGAGTTGAAGAATCAGCAATGTCTGCTTAAATATTTTAGATTTAATTTTTTAAAGATAGAAAAATCTTTAACTAGTAAGGTGGATTCCTTTATAAACAAGATATAATGCATGATAAATTACTTTATAAATTTTATATAATCCTTTAAAGAAATACAAGAATCATGTATATTATAACTATAAATATGAGTCAACTCTACATCTGCCTGTCATACCTACCCATATAACAACTATGTCTCTATGTACATATCTATCTAGTTTGAATAATTGGCCCGTCCTTCATTAAAAGTAATTGCATTATTATTGCTTAATTCTAAACTGCATTTCATCAAGACGGATTTATGATATGCATATATAACTTCTTGTTTTATACGTTTATTTTTGACTTATTAAATTTATTTTTTTATGATTGTATGTCTGAAATTGATATCTTTGTACATATATAAATATAAAAAAATAATTAGGACCCATGGATATTGATGCATATCCTAATTATTTCACTCAATCTTTCCCAATTACTATTACTATATGTAATCTTCTGACGCTAGTTAAGAAACTTGTCAGTTTGATGTGATGGGAGATATTGCAAATTATTTTGTGGTGGTTTTTTTTAGATAATTTTAAATTTCTATACAAATTAATTGACTTTGTAATGTGTTTCATGAATGTAGTCCTTATCAATAGAGACGGGAAGTCAAATTAGTAAGTCCAAAAAGTAATGTATATGATTCTTCCGTCTCTTTTTCCAAATATGTTGGAGAGCAAGACAGTACAAATTTAATTTTTTTTGTATACAATAGTTTAAATCTGAACTAAATTGTAGCCAAAGTATTTATATTTAAATAATTTTGTTCAAAAACAAATATTACACAAACACAAAAAGATTTCGTCCTTTAACATTTTTAATTAAAGGAATGTTTCCTAGTTCCCACAAACGGACGCGTGTGAACCTCGGACGATTGTGAATATGTTTTAACAACACACTTGTACAATTCATTGAGTATATTGTGTAACACCTCCAGTGACTTAGCCGTCTCTCATAACCTTGGTTTGTGTAAAATGGACCTCTGCTTTGGTTAGACAACTAATGGGCCTTAACAAGGCTTTGGACTGATTTTGAAAGCCTTGTAATTATAGAAGGTTAAAAATTTTTGTTTGTTTAACTTCTGAAATGTGATCTATGTTTCGTTTTATTATTTTTGAGACGTTAATAAACATAAATGAGCCTTTTGTTCTGTTTAAAGCATTGTTGAGATTACCTAATTATATCATATTGAGAATAAGAAGATAAAATCAATAACTTATTGGGAATGTTTAATTAAAGGTAATTAATTATAGTGTTCAAAGTTACAATCAAAAAGTTTTTGAATTACGAGTTACAATTTATAACATTATAAAACAACGTAGTAATTACTGAACGCACTTGAACGTGACACCTATTTTATTAATTTTCAGTATCAAAAAATCCATTTGCATTTTTTTACCTATTAAATTTATATGAATACGGAGTTCGTTGACCTGTAGATTGCTGTTTTCATATTAATGTACTATTTTTTACAGACAAAATGAGGAAAAGGAGCTTGGCCGGTAATTGTGGGATTATTGTGTTTCTGATTGCCCTTGTGACTGTGGCATTGGCATTCGGTACGCCCAGCTGGCTTGTTAGCGACTATAGGATACGAGGAGCTAAATTGGACAGGTAATGTTATGTCATTTATTATTATAATTACCTCGAGGGCAGCGGTGTTAGTCATAAATCCTTG
>DVQP01001114.1:0-17104 GCA_018231745.1 Danaus eresimus | reverse complement strand
AGCCCCTGAAGAGCTTTAAGTATCGGTGTACTTTTTACCTTCAGGAGCTCTGTGATAATTACAAAATTGCTCTGTGATAATTCTGTGTCTTTGCAATTTTCAATCTGTTGATTAAAAGTCCATCGTCGAAAGTGTGGTGTTTGTGGAAAAGGACAAAATCAGTCGTGCGAGATATGCTAGGAATCGTTCTGTAATAAAATCAGACATGATTATATCAAAAAGAGAACCCAGGCCCATTATTATGAGAAAGAACTATATTCCGCAGCAGACGTCAGTTATTTGTGGGTTATTATTTATATCGGCAAATTAATTAGAAATCATAAGAGCTTCGTAGATAGTCCTAAATTATGTTCTAAAACAAATAAAGAATACAAATTTACCAAAAATACTAGGCCTAGTTACTAGTCTTACTTATGTAATAGAGAACAATAAGTAGCTGTTAAGAATCATTAACATAATACAAAGGTAAGCGATAGGTGAAGTTAGCATTACAGACAGGATGGCTGACGGAAATTCCTTATCGCTCCAAATCTGAAAACAATGAAAAGAAACTAGTTGAAGCGGAGAAAGATAAATTTGTAAACGAGGGTAGGTACTGGGTATACAACATGTATATTAATAGTCAAATAATAGCACACTATAAAAAAATATTTATGTAATGTAATAGAATTATAAATTTCAGAAGTATATTTAAGCTTTCCTTTGTTATACATTCAGTTATTTTTGGAACAAACTAATGAATGAATAGCAATTTTTTTGCTGTTTATTTTTGTTTAAGGTTTATCTTACACTAGTTTTTGCCCACGACTTCGTTCGCGCTAATTCCAAAATTACGCGACTTCGTTTGCATTACGTAGTGTTTTTGGATAGTAGTATGAAAGAACCTGAGCTGTACTTTTTTGTACGTATGTTTGAATTATGCCGAGATGGGATGAGGCGATACTAAGTGTGATTGTCATTGGTTAGGTTATTTTAGGTTATTACATTTTAAGAAGAAGATAGATTACTGCATTACATTTTTATATACGATGTTTTTTTTTCCTTCCTTAAGTAGTAACCCATGTCCTTTCTTAAGTCTCAAACTATCTTCTTTCCAAATTTCATTTAAATCTGTTCAGAAGTTTAGGCATAAAACGATCGGCCCACCTGAATATTCCCATGGGAATGCGTCATTTTCCCGCGATAGAAAGTAGCCTATGTTTTTTCTCGGGTATCAAAATATTCCATACCAAATTTCATGCAAAATGGTTCAGTAGTTTAGGCGTCATGGAGTAACAGACAGACAGAGTTACTTTCAAATTTATAATATAAGTATGGATTAACTAACATAAAATAAACTAAACAGTTTATAGTTTAAATAAAATACCCATACGTTATGTTTAGTGTCTCTATTTAAAAATTAAATAATTATGTATTTAAACTAAAGCACGTTTAATATATTTTTAAAGTTGATCTTTTTGTACTATAAAATAATTTGAAGATGTAAAACAAATATACAGATTCTCGAACTTCCAATAGATAAACTGTCTTTGTGTTGATCTATTAAGTTATTTTTAAATTGATTCTAAATTGTGATTTGCACTTCGTAAAATATATTTTTTATTTTATATCAGAACATTAGATGTGCTACGAACCCGAGAAGCCAAGCCTCATTTTTAAGAAATGTAATGTCAAACCGTAGTATACAGAATACAGATGATACCCTTTATTGCTTTGATATTAAACTTATATTTGTTTTGTTTTGCTATACAAAATAATATGTAACTAGCGATTTTCTCCTCAAAAATAGTAAGTTAGATGTGAAATTATAATAAATAAATAAAATATTCTAATGTATGTTATAAAGTTAGTGTTTTGTGTGTGATAGTGATAAGAGGCTAGTGATTGTCGTATGATTTTGTAATCAAACTGCTATGGAAGGCAACGGGGACGCAGACCGAGACCGAGGCTCGTGAGTTCTTTGATGTTTCATAATATTTGAAGAGTTATTTGAAACAATCTTTTCTTTTTTGTCATATAATTGTGATACATTAATGTATTTTATAATGGGTCCTAGGCTTAATTAATCAATATTGGTATATATTTGTAGACTGAAACTGATTTCTCATTTGCTTATTTATTTTAACGATATGAATATTTAGTGTAATATTGTTAATTTAAAAATGACATCATTTTATATTTTGAGTGTGAGTAAAGTTGTGCTTGTCAAGTTTTTATACAATATCCAACTTGGTTAACTGTAACCATTATGACAACTTGCATTGTTTTAACCAAAACAAGTAACAAATAACAAGAAATAAGATTTACAATATACTACTTTGATGAAGAATGTAATGTATTAAAGAAGGTTTCAGTGACTATCAATCTTAACAGAAAGAATCATGTTATACTTCTCAAATGTCATATTATAATGAAGATATTATAAAAAGTGGAGCAATGACATGTTTACTACTTATAAACATAGAGATGACTGCTTTGTTTTTTTATTATAAATGTATATAGTTTTGCTAAATGCACATTAACATGTTGCTGAGATGTTACCAACACAGTACAGAATGGGATTGATAGATTGTGGTGACGGCAACACTAGTGTGAGACACCTGGTGTTACAGGGCACCATAGGATGTTATGTCCTCTTACATTACGTAACCATATGCTTTGTTGACTCAAACAAGATATACAACTGATTACATTGTATGAACAGTTTCAATTTAAACTTAATACTTAGATATCTTTTGATTTTTATTTATTTAAACTGAAAAGCATTATAAAGGTACTTCGGTTTTAACCAAATCATATTGACAGTAATCATTTTGCTCATCCCTACATGAAGTATGAAGTTTTGAAGTGATATATAATACCCCTTGACCAAATATGACCACTGCATTCCATATAAGAATAGACTTGTGGTGGATGGTGAAGCTGTCCTGGCAGGAAGGACTGGGAGTTGATGTATTGACATGTAGGAGTTGACATATATTTCCTTAGCTGTCCTAGCCTTGAACCCAATAGACTGTGTAAATATGTACCTGTAACTTTACACATTATTTTGGCCTCTCTTTCTAACTCTATTTTATTCTGGCTGTCCTCGGAGCTGGGTTGATACCACTCTACAATTATAATATTATCAGCCATGTCATAACCACAAACAGAGAGTAATAGCAGATGGTGAATGTTTAGCAAATATTTAGTTGCAGAGACCAGAGATCCTTGAGGTACCCCTGTGTATGCTTCCATTGGCGTTGACGAGCAAACACATCATGTAGCCTATTGAAGGTCAGAAATGAACATCTAGCTCAAGATCAAATTCAGGCCAGGGAATGTGTCTCAGTCAGGAGGCTTAGCAATAAGGCTCTAGTTGTATATCATTAAAATGGGATGTACACAAATACAGATCATTCCTCATATATATAAATATTAAGACAGACTTTTGTATGAATTAATTTATAGAATAATAAGTTATCTTGGCATGTTATCATGTATTCTGTAGACAGAAGCTTATTTGACTTCTGAATCTATTGAGGTCACCAGCATGAGATACAGCAGTAACATGACACTTTAATACAAGGGGATCAAGATACATACAGTAGCAATCAGTCAGACCTGTGATCAGGAAGGCATTCACTTAAATTAAAAGGAACATGGAAACAGAAGAAAACAATTTACATTAATGTTGTTCTGGAAAAAAATTTATTAAAGATAATAATTAATTATTGAAAATAATAAGTATATCAATAAACATTCAGTAATTAAATAAATTACCATCAATGCTAATGCAATAAATATTCTTTATACTTGAATTTTATATGAACTTTAAAGAAATATGCTAACTGGAGTCATATCAAGGCCACGCGTCTGGGACATACTGTTAGGGGAGTTAGGCAACCAGTGGCTACTTGCTAGAAGACAACTTGGTTGTCAATGTCATGTCCATTGGCAATGTCAAATGTCATGTCCGTGATAGTACTAAGTGAGCCGTCACCCGGATGACGTGAGGCTGAACTTATCTCTGCTGGATGAGGCACACAGATTTTATATTCCTTCAATTGAAGCTTTATGAAATTTTGTTATGAGGAATCTAAATTTGGGTACATTATTCTGAACAACTCTAGACTAGAGTAACATTTCAAAGCTGAATGAATGGAATAGTTACACTATCTGTTTAGTGATGTAGGAGTAGCGGCAGGGTGCTATCCCGTCCGGCTTTTTTGGAAATGTCTATCTTTGTTGTTATATATTTCCTTACTGAACGATATTTAAAAAAAAGATTATATTTTTATTAAAATCAAAATTATACTAATTACTGTTGCAGGGGTAGCGTAGAGCACAGCGCAGCAGAGGGAGACGGGGACAGGGGCAGGTACAGGTGTGGTTCCAATTATATATTATATATGAAATATTTCGATGAGTAAGTCGTCCATGTAGGTGGAGTGTACTCATAACATCTGAATGTATACAAAAACTGAAGCGCGTTCCAGCCTGGTGCGGTGCGCGTCTCAGTCCTCGCTGGACGAATGCTCTCAACGGCGTGGCGCGGGCGAGGCGGGCGAGGCGGCTGCGGGGGCCGTGCACGCCGCCTCCTTACTGCACTCGCTGGCGCGACTCAGGAGGGACGACGTTCTCTGCGACGTGCGGCTCGTGGTACGCTTGCTTCTCCCGGCTGAACGAGCCCACTCTCCCCACCGCGCGGAGTCCTAACCTTCCGTTCTCGTTAAGGCCCAGGCGCCGGGAGAGGCGGCCCAGTCTGTGGAGTCGGGCGAGGCGGTCGGCGTGTGCGCTCACCGTGCCGTGCTGGCCGCGTGCTCGCCGTACTTCCGGGCCATGTTCACTCAGTTCGATGAGCGGACCCAGGCCGTCATCACCATACAGGTCCTCAGTTAACCAAACAATTTTATTAACATCGTGAGCGGTGTACGATCGATTTCACTTAATATTGAAACTGTGCAAATTTTATTTTACTATTTTCTGTATGAATATAATCGAAGTGTGTATGTCGCTTGCAGGACGTCGAGCCGTCGGCGCTAGCGGCCATAGTCGAGTACGTTTACTCTCCGGAGTCGCTGGTGATGACGGAGGACTCGGTCCAGTCCCTGCTGTCGGCGGCGTCTCTGCTGCAGGTGAGGGGAGTGCGGGCCGCCGCCTGCTCCTTCCTCGCCGCGGCGCTGGCTCCGGACAACGCTCTCGGCATCAGAGCCTTCGCCGACCTCCACGCCTGCGCCGACCTGGCCGACGTCGCCGACCGGTTCGTCAAGAGACACTTCGTGGAGGTCCTCGAGTCGGAGGAGTTTCTGGCGCTGGACTGCGACGTGCTGGCCGCACTGCTGGACTCGGACAGGATCACCGTTCCCAACGAGGAGCTCGTCTTGGACGCCGTCATACGATGGATGCAGCACGACCCTGAGGTCAGTGACACCGCCGACGATGACGCTCCCATGGTCATTGATTAACTTAAATGTAATATTTCAAAAAAGACAGTAAATTTATTCATGAACTATTAGAACGAACTGCCCAAAAGAGTATCATAAAAAATAAAATACTCTTATAATATATCGTTTTCATTGTCGAAAGATATTTTTAGTAAATTATCTCACGTCGATAGAGGTCAGTCCGTGTGAGTCCCGATGATATTTCAGACCCGCCGCAGTCGTCTGGGAGCCCTGTTGGAGCACGTTCGCCTGCCGCTCCTGCCGCAGGACGTGTTGGTGGCGCGTGCGGCCGCCGAACCCCTCGCCTCCGCCGAGCTGCGAGTCAAGGTACCCGTCGTCCTCCTCGCGAGCCTGTCCCACACTCTCGGCCAGTCCTGTAACTCGGTCGCTCCTCCAGGACCTGGTCATTGAGGCTCTGTCCTTTCATCTCCTCCGTCCGGAGCGTCGCGCCGCTGCTGCGGCGGCTAGCGCCCGCGCCCGTCCTCGGCAGCCTCCGCGCTCGCCCAAGGTTCTGCTGGTGGTGGGCGGACAGGCTCCCAAGGCCATCCGAGACGTGGAGGCCTTTCACATGGAGAGCGGGCGGTGGCGGGCCGCGGCCGAGCTGCCAACCCGCCGCTGTCGCGCCGGCCTCGCCGCCGTGGGCGCGCGGCTGTACGCCATCGGAGGCTTCAATGGAACCCTGCGCGTCCGCAGCGTGGACGTGTACGACGTGGGCGCCGACTCCTGGTCACCCGGGCCGCCGCTCTGCGCCCGGCGGTCGACGCTGGGAGTGGCCGTGGTGGGGAACGTGATCTACGCCGTGGGAGGCTTCGACGGAGCGACCGGGCTGAGCTCGGCGGAGGCCCTGGACGTCCGCGAGGGCGTGTGGCGCTCCATAGCCAGCATGAGCACGCGGCGCTCCAGCGTGGGCGTGGCGGCGCTCGACGGAAAGCTGTACGCCGTCGGAGGGTACGATGGCGCGTCCCGCCAGTGTCTGCACACCGTGGAGCGATACGACCCCGCCGCCGACGCCTGGGAGCCGGTTGCCGAGATGGCGGCGCGACGCTCCGGCGCCGGCGTGGGCGTGGCCGGAGGGGCGCTGTACGCTCTCGGCGGACACGACGGGCCCGCCGTTCGCCGTTCCGTGGAGCGCTATCGGGAGCGCGACGGCTGGGCCCCGGCGCCGCCCATGACGCACGCGCGGAGGAACGCCGGCGTCGCTTCGCACCACGGCCGCCTGTACGTGGCCGGCGGGGACGACGGCGCCGCCAACCTCGCCACCGTGGAGGTGAGGCGGCCGCTGGAGCCGCGCTCTCCGCCCTCCGCCCCCTGGACTCATCCCTCCCTTCCGTCTCCAGGTGTTCGACCCCGCCACAGAGCAGTGGTCCATGCTGAGCTCCGCGATGTCCGTGGCTCGCTCGTACGCGGGAGTGGCGGTGGTGGAGAGAGCCGCCTGACGACACGCCCGCCGCCACCTCCCGGACCAGCTCGCGGACCCTGACCGGGATCACGACACCGACACGGACGTGGAGCCCGAGGACCGCGCCCAGCGCCCGGACTCGGAGGCCAGGTGCGTGTGGCGTGTGGAGTCCGCTCGGTCACGGCGTACGAGGTCTGTTCAAAAAGTTTCGCAGGAATTTGTTTTCCCGCGAGTCCCGTATATTTATTTCTCTCGTTGGGAGTGTCTCCTTCTCTCCTTGTCTTCTTGTCTCCTTCTCTCGTTGTCTCCGCTCAAACCGACTCGTCCTGATGTGTGTAATGTTCATTTAATATCTGACAGCTGCTTTGTTCGTTTCACGAAACTAAATGTCCATCAAAGTATGACACAGAGCTGAGAGCGAGGAGACGACACGGCGACGAACGGGGAGCTCGACCACGTTACAGACACACGAGCTGTTGCTGAACTCGGAGACGGAACCGCTGCCGACACGAGCGGGCAGGGTCTGGCGGGACCCGTGCAGCGGACCGCGTGCGTTCAACATACTCTCACTGTAATTTCAACAGAACTAGCGACGCTTCCTGGACAGACCTCGGGCTTCACTGATCTCTTCCCTGCCGCATCAGTCCTCATGCTGATATTTATTATTTTATTTATAATCTTCACAGTCCATGAACTAACATTATAAGCCGACGCCATGTGACTGTTAGAATGTCAGAAGCGCTTACTCTCGTGTCTAGATCTCGTGCAGGTTTGTTGGAAAAGTAATCCGGTCACTTGTATGTTTTACAAATGTCACGTCTGTTACAGCTACGTCAACGTGCACGTGTACGCCAGCGCCGAGGGCTCCCGGTGGAGGCCGCTCGGACCCAGGGAACGTGAACAGGTACAGAGCGAGTGGGGGTGGGCCAGGGAGAGTGGGGGTGGGGCAGGGAAGCGTGGGACTGTAGCGGCGACTGGTTGCAGGTGGAGGAGAACGTGTACGAGAGTGTGGCGGCGGTGGCGGGAGGCAGGGGGCGAGGAGCGTTCGCCCCGCTCGGCGCGTACTGGTGGATGCGGGTGGCGCCGCCCTGCAGGAGGCACCGGCGCGTGTCGCAGACCGTGGAGTTCCACGAGAGCCCTCCGGCGCCAGCGGCCGGCGCCTGCGTGCAGGGCACGGTGCCCCGGGCCAGGCGCCTGGTGCGTGGCGTGTGCGGCGTGCGGCTGCAGCGGGCGCCGGGCCGGGGCGCGCGTTTGTCGGCCTCGTGCGGGACAATCGGCGCGCTGGCCGCCCCGGACGCCCCGGCGCCCTGCATGCTACTGCTGCCGCCGCCCCGGGAGCGGCCGGACCCGGAGGAGGACGAGGCCGCGCCTCACCATCGCCACGAGCACTCCTCCGACTCCGAGCCCGAGGAGCGACGCTGACTCCGCCTGCGACCTTTACCATGTATAGTGTAAAATTTCTCAGTGAGACGAATCTCAGAGCCGGGGCCGGACGGGCCCGAGGGTCGTGCTTCACGAAGACTATGTCCGCGGAGGTCACGGGGCCGAGGTGGTGACTTTCATCTTTGTTAGAAAATAAAATAATAAATGCTGCAGAACAAACTTAGCGAAATAAAACGTGTCCATGCTTCCCGCGGTACACTTAAGGTGTCGTCTCGTCTCGGGCGCTGGAGCGTACTGCCCTCGTCTCTACTTGAGCCATTCCTCTCTAGACATTCGTTAGTATCGGTTTCTTGACTCCGACGTATTTGCTGGAGACGTTCCTCGCTGAGCTGGTCGGGCAGGTCCTCTCCGCTCTGCTGCGATCGTGGTGTAGGAACTTTTGTCCCGGACAAGGTTAGTGACCCGAGACGCAGCGAGCGGAGGACGGTGACGGAGGACGGTGGCGGAACTGAAGCTTGTAACTGTATGAACTGCGAGTTCGGTAGTTAAATGTAAGAAGTTGTTCAAACGCTACAATATGATTGTCGTGTGTCTGTTAGTGTAAGTAGTGATGTGCTTTAATAAAGTCCGTTTCTGTGATATTCGTTTCATTTTATTTCTTGTGACCTTTGCCCTCCGCGATGTCTCCGCTAGCCGCTTCCTGTCGGTCTCGGGGGTTCGTTATTCCTTGCACTCATTCCTCGTGTCAATCACAAGTTGGAACATAAATGTATAATATTTTTTATTTCTGCTGTTGCATGTATTTTTGTTTCGTGTATTGTGAGTACTCGCAGTGTCGTTTAGTGTTAAGGTTGTTGATTTGGTAATCAGCGTGAAATACATTGAGACATCGTATTGGTTTGTCGGACAAGCGGAAAAACATAACGCTGGTGAAGCTGGAACAACTGGTCTCATACAGGAGAGGACGACATCTCTCCACAGCCCTAAGATTAATGACAACATTAAATATTGATTGAGATAAACAACAGTCCTACAATGTATGAAGGGCCTTAAGTGATTATAGAAAAATTAAATTTTAAGTAATATGACACCATCATATAAGTAACTAGTATTGGAAGCTGGCTCCGTCTGAGCGCGGATAGCATTAGTGCCTGTTGTATCGGCCCGCACGCGTTCTCCAGTCACCTGACGGGTTAATTTGCCTCTCGCTTTGGATTTCAGCGTTTTAGGCTCCGACAACAAAGTGTTGTGTTCTAGCCATCCAGAAATCCTGTGGAGAAAGCCTTCTTGGTGATTTGGCCTAAAATGCCCGTTGGAAATTGTTAGGAGAAATTTCAGATTCTTGTCTGTCAGGATCCCTATTAGTCTGACACCTTTGGGCACTTCATATTTGTTATTAAAATGGTCGTAAATTAGTTCGTTGGTCAAGAGAATCTTTTCGCATTCGTTCTTAAAAATGATTCTTGTATACTCAGAAGCATTTTAATCAAAATCTACCTTAACGTACGCTGTAAGTACTGTGACGTGGTGCGTTTCGAGCTGCTGTTAGAATCCTGTCTAATATGAATATGTTGTCTCTTGATTTGTCTATTTTCCTTATTTCCAGAATCAAAGAGTGTTGAAATATTCGTAACCTTTTCTTAAGACAGACATCTTTCGATACTAAATAATAATCATAAGCAATGACACAGACTCCGAACACGATCTCAGCAGCGACCGAGCAGTGTTTTATGATCCACAGAGCGCACACCTGGCACATCGATAGAAGATTGAAATTCACTTTTTTGATTGAAATTGTTGATCCTGAAGACAAATGGAGAAGACGCCTGACGATGTCTCCTGTGTTAGATCACCCGGAGAAAGATATCGAAACCATGGCATGTTTTCATGATTGCTTGTAATTTCCTTATCAGGAGACAGCTGGCGATGCTAACGCCCTCTGTTGCAGTTACTCTGTTAAGGTAAGAACTTAAAGCATACTGATTGCCTGCTGCTGCGGACGTGGCCGTCACTTCTAATGTCTTTTAGCAGTTTAAAAGGTTTTCGACATTATTTGTGTATTTTCCAAACTACTCGTGTGTGTGTATCTTCACTCTATGTTATATCCAGGATTTTTTTTAGTTTTTATCTTTCGTTATAAATGAGATAATTCTTGTTTATAATATTTGGTTGTAATAAAGTTTAATTTATTATTTTGAAAAGTTCGTATATGTGTAACGTGTCCCTCGTAACTAAATACTATGTAACATTTAATATTTAAAATCCCAGTGAGCCCGCTAGGTGTCGCTCCAGTTGCAGTAACCGTCAGGCCATATCAGACGTCTTTTATTATATTGATATGTCTTTGAACACTATTTCTACTTATTTGGGTGTAAAATTTTTGCAATAGCATTACTCCCGTTGTAATGAATACATACTAACATATGCTTGTAATTTTCCACAGCATTACAAATTTACTATTAAGGCACATAATTTAGAATGAAACAAAATTATAATTGAAGGAAGGCATTACATATGTTGATTACTAGGTCTCCCCGCGATTTTGTTCGCGTAGGAAAAAGTACCTTACAACAAAATTTCTTCATAAACAATGTTAGAAGTCGTATGAGCAGTTTCAGTGAGTATAAACAGGCTGCTTGCATTGCTCACTAGATAAAGATACATATAACTGACCAGGAGCGAAACGTTGCAGAGCTACACCGACACAACTCTTGCTTTATCTCCGGGCCTTGTTTGTCGTCGAGCAAAAACTAACACTTATTGGAAACTGTACACGTTTAAACTGAAAGGGTTTGTATTAAAAAAAACACTTCTTGGAAATTTCTTTAGTTTTCGAGACGATTACAGCTTGACCCGATAGGTGGCGCTGCTGTTGGTATAAAAATAATTAAACAGCTCGGCTGATTTGGTTGAAATTTTATCTACATAACTAAGAGAGTCTTGAGTTAGTTCTAAATGCTATTACTATTGGGCCCGGTAGGTGTCGCTGTTGTCGGCGTGGTCCAAATACAAATTTGTTCACCTGTCTAATGGTTTTTGATTCCTGTTAAATATAATTTAAAATTTGCATATTGTAAAAAATTAAAAGCCATATATGATACAATTATCTTGTATATGTATTTAATTAGCTTTTGGGATGATTACAACTGATTCCGGTAGGTGGCGCTGCAGATGGTGTAAAAACTTTTAAACCACTGGGTCGATTGGTTTGAATTTTCCCACGGAAATTATAAATACAACTTGTCATTATTAAACCCATTAAGTTTTCAATACAAGTAACTTTACATAAGTTTGATACAAAGTAGTTTAACAATATTCCCATGGGAGGGAGGCATTTTCCCGGGCTAAAAAGTATCCTAAAATTTTATATGGGGGTTGCTGATCATCTGATGCAACATTTAATTTTTAATTTTTTTTTAATTTTTAATTTAATTTTTTATAATTTTTAAGTTATAAGTGTACAACAATGACAAACAGACAGACAAAAGTTTCAAAAATCATATTTTTGGCATCTGTTTCTTCTCATATAAGGATTACTCCTATAGGGATTTCTTCTTATTTATTTTCAATGAACTGAATTGACCCGGTGACCGATTTAATAATATGTATAGATTAATCAGCAGGTTTCCGAAATAATCATTAGGATCCCAAAGATGCATCTTTTAGGTACGGTACAGTTTGAACAACAACACAAAGATTATTTGACAAACTGTTAAAGACACTCAAAGGTATTCGTGAATTTCTTCATTTTGTGTGTTGTGTCAGTGAGTGTTTGGTTGTTACATTCTTGGTAACAATCGCCGACAGATGTTCCTTTGTCCATTTTGCGATAATTGTAATAAACCACTCTAAACGTGTCATTTCGCGCCCGTCCGGTGCACACGGGGAGCTCGTCCTGTAGCTCAATTACTTTATGATATTTCTTCAGATTAAGATTAACAATTTTTTGTCGTCAGCTGTTTGTTTTTACAGAAAATTAAATTTTAAATACTATGGATTTCAAAATAATTCATTACCCGGTGTCTTTTCCTCCTTTAACTTAATATTTTTATAATAAAAAAAATCTATATAGTGATAGCGTCCATGAGAATGCTTCTGGCCGTTACTTTTATTTCGCCTCAGGTGCGGAGAGGGTAGACACGATTTCTGAAAAGGAGAATTCTTGTGTTATAGACTGTACATAACAGCTGAAGGGTCTTCCCGATATGTTTATGACAAGTCTTCCTCGGATTCGATCACTGATACGTTAACGTGTTAAGCGACCGCAATCTTGTCAAGGACTTCACCAGCTCCGCTTTAGAATAGTTTTGTACAATGGAGACCGTGCCATGATGGTTTAACGTTAGTTTTTAAATCGTACTTATAAAGGAGCCGCTACTTTAATAATCTCGGTGCAGTTCTTTTACTAATGTAAAGGAATCACTTGACGTAAGGTCGCGTCGGTTGCCGAGCGCCGGAGTCTTGGGCCTGAGCACCTGCTGGTGTGAGAGATCATAAGCCATGACCTTGACGCGCCATATTCAGTTTTAAAATTTGAATTATAACTGTTAAGGATATCACTGAACCATGACCGCTGCAGAAATTATCAAATTAATGGAAGTGTTTGGTCCAGGGATTGAAGTAAGGGCTGATTTACCTACGTTGTTTGTATTGTTTGTAACACTCAAATACTCTATTGGAAATTATTTTTTTCGACTATGTTGAAAATGGTTTTTTTTCCAAAATTTAAATATTTTTTGGTTGATAGTCATTTGTTATATTACGACCGATTTGTTAAAAACTGAAATACTAATGTAATATCATAAAAATGAGACTACACTATTAGCACGAGAGGCGCGCCCCGCCGGGTGCGAGCGCTAGTCGCGGCGGCCTCGTGACCACATATACCTCGTCATGAGTGAGCAGAGAACAGTCACCGGCCGACCGGCGGCAGTCACCGGCGTGTGGTGCGAGGGCACGGAGCGCGGACCTCGAGTGGCCAGTTATCGGAGTGTTCTGTGTCGAGTGAGTGTCGGTGGCGGTGTCGGTGTCGGTGTCGGTCTACGGGACACTGTTTGAACTCGTTCCGGTGGTTGTCGACACAACAAACGGTAAGACGACAAACCCGCGGCCTGAGGTCCTCACACGGCGCACCTCGTCGATGTACTTCATAACGTCATTTCATTAGACACATTCAGAATAGGTTTTTACTGTTTACGATTTTACCAGGAATGTTATTTAGGTAAACTTGGAAAATTTATAAACATGTCTATAATATAATTAGTATGAAAGAACTCACGATGCATCTACATTACATAATGAACACGCTCTTGGAGCTTGTGTTAAGATTATTAAATTAAACAAGTGAATGGTTCAGTTTTAAAGCCTCTTCTTCAGTCCCGGTGTAGTTCACGTCACGCCATCGGCCAGCGCTTTCATAGCACGCTGTGGTAGTAATAACAAGAGTTATGGCAGAACCATCAAAATAATTTGAACACATCACACACGTCAGGATTCATAGCACTGACGTGACTCATGCTGGAGTGTCTCTGTCACCTGAAACAGAAAAGTCAACTAAAGACAAAAATAAAATTATGACTCGGAAAGTAAATCATAACATAGTAATAATTATGAAACTTCAATATTGTAGATTACACCGTGCAAGCCGACACCATAGAAAAATAATCCGGAATAAATAAAAGAATGTACAACTATCGACTATTAACCTTGCAAATACAATTAAACATTAAAAGGTTTATATAACAACAACGACTCCTCAGAACAGACGTTCTTGTTGTTGTACTGAGGAGTGTGTCTGACTGTCACACAGTTCAACGTTCGTTACACAGTGAACAACTCCGAGTGAGTTTCCTTCGCCACGGTCAACTCGGTCAACTCAGCGTGGTCGCCAGACCCCGACTTATTATAAATCATACAAACATTATAATTCGCGCGCTTTCTCTGTGTTCGTCGTGCTCGGGTGGTACCCAACATTCCCTACGTTTGAGTAGACGTATTCTTTACTTCTTCTAACATGTAACAAGGTCACTCCACACTACTCGTCGACTGCGATGCATTCCTTGGACGTGTCACCGTGTTTTTGTTCTGAACACTGAAGTGGTACGGCAACCGTTTGAAACGCTAAGCAGACGGGCAAGTGCTCGTGTCCGTCACCAACCATTCATTAATGAGTGTTGCTTGTGTGATGTGGCGGTGACTATACGGAACCCATCAGTATTCTTTCCTTATTTTATTGACTTGTGGTAAACCTTTAACATCATCAAAACCGATTCCTCCGGATCCACAGTAATAATGAGTCTTCATCTATAACTAATGTGGAATGAGTCTCTCTTTGAGATTGATGTTTTTTTTTATTGTGCTTGTTACAAATGAACTTTTTTTTAAATGTAAAATTCTTGTTACTTATTTGTAATCTATAAGAAATTAATAATTGACTTGATGAAAGTAAACATTACGCCTTTTTAAATTGTTTTAGGCGAAGAAATCGTTTCTTTAAAGCACTCACTCCTGAGCACACGCATGAATGGGTCGGTCAATATGTTATACTCTGACATATTGACCTGGACTATTATTCTTCGCGACGGCTGTAAGGCGAGGTTTGATATATGAAGCAAAAAAATGAGTCTCTAACAAAGACTACCCTTTAAAATATTGAACATTGCTATGCATTATATAAACAGACGCGTGACCAGGACCGCCAATATTATAAGTTATAGTTAAACACCTGTGGCGACCTGGCGCGGCCTGGCGCGGCCTGGCGCGGCCTGGCGGGCAGGGCGCGGGCCTTGTCGGTTGTGTTACTAAGAAATGTTCTCAGGAAGTTAAACCATTTCTCGTACATTCTCGTTTTATGGTTATTGTTTGTCAGCACTTATAGTATTGTTACGCAAGGCTCATGTCAGTCTAGTGAAAGAGAAGTTGTCGAGTAACGAAATACTTTTTGTCAACAAGACGGTTTTTTATCGCAGAAAAATATAGAGTAATGCAATTTATTTAAAAATTGAGAACAATTTTTCACAATCTTTTTTAATTCCTGAGCTTCTGAGGAAATATTTCTATTGTTACGGTTTGTTGTCACATCTGAGAACTGTTATTATGCACACTTGTCCGTTTTAACAGTCCGCGAAGACGTGTCGTCCCTACATCGTATAAAACATCGTGTCTCTGTCCCTATATCCCAATGTAGGCTTAAATCTTTAAAACTATGCAACGGATTTTGGTGCGGTTTCTTTAATCAAACAGTGATTGAAAAAAAAAGTTATATTTATAATATTATCCATTGAATAATGGAGAAATATGTAAGTTATTTTTGAGCTTCTAATGTGATGTCGCATATTTTCTGCTTACATAGCAAACGCTGGCTAAACCCTACGAGATTGATCAGAATAATGTAATAAGTATTGTACACATTCACAACATCTCTAAACTAAACGTTGATAAATGTCTGTGTCTTTAGGATATCCCACATAAAACACATTGCCGACAAATGTTAGTTCAATTTCGATTTTAACCAACACAGTATTAATGTTTATTATTATCCCACGAAATACATTGTAGATTTAATATAGGTCTGTATGGCCCTCACAGCATATGATTCAAAGTTTTTACTCGTGCGAATCCGGAGCGAGTCGCTAGTACGATGTAATTTAAGAAAATTAAATAAGTTCTCATGAAAGTGATTGTCGTAAGGAACCGGTGACATCCACTGGTCGACCACATGGAAGAGTTTTGGCTTTAATTGATCAAAGAGCGAGGAGAGTCTTTGCTCTTTGTGCTCTCGCGATCAGATAAATTCTGATAAATTATAGATACTCTATATATTATATAATGTACTTAATGTTGTACCAAGGTACCGAGGTCGGTGACGGAGCTTAGCATGACGGTCGACCAGCGCGAGGATCGCGAGCCGATATGAGGAAGTTCATGCGCACGCGGCCCGGACACAATGGTCTGCCCGGACACGGCACACTCCCCGGGCACGTCGGACATCCCGGGCTCGTCCCGCACGCAGCGGTCGTCCAAAAGACCAACGGTGCAAGCAGTAGGTATCTTCAGCTTTTTACAGTTATCGGAGTTGTTATTCTCTTCGTTTGCATTCATACGACACGGAAAACGTTTTTTTGTTTCACTACGGACAGGCATGTCTTCATCTCAGTGTAGAAGAAACGGCACTTTTGAAGAATAACTTTGTCTATACGCCTGGAGGTACTCATCTCAATAGGTACTCACCGATCTGGTCACTGATAGCATCACGTTCTGCATGTAAGGAAATAGTCAGAAAAGCGTTTTTGAGTTACATCATAAAATAAATACTAACTGGCCGTATAATGTCCAGGGTCAGGAACATTCGACAACCCGACATGTTTGACCTGTTTGACCTGTTCGTAATATTTCCACGTGACGAATGTTCGGTTCTGTCATTACTTCATCTTTAATTATTTATTGACACAGTAACTACCGTCAGACCTTCGTCTCACATCTCGCTCTCTTTGCATCAAACCGTCGGACTACAATTCATACTTTCAATATGAACTACGATGACTTTTTATCTTACATTTAAAATAAATACCTATGAGTATCTATGTTTAAAAAAATAGGTTATATTTTATTACATCAGTTATAAAAATAGTGTCTTTAAATGTACTCTTCATGATTTTATATAATAAATTAACACCTCTACAGTGAAATATGAAGACGTAGTTGTGTTTGAACAATATTCACTATAACACATTAGGACACACGAGTCAGTGCGTGAGCTACAAACATGTATTGTGTGACGCTGACGGCCGACCTTCAATTAGTCGAAACTGGAACGAAGGAGCAAGTAGCGAGGTTGAAGGGGGTAGATGCTCTCCATCCATACGTCTCCAACTGCTGCAGCTGGTCCCATACATCA
>DVQP01001113.1:0-17106 GCA_018231745.1 Danaus eresimus | reverse complement strand
TTAATATTGAGAACTGTATAAATATTATAAGTACATAGCAAAGTGCTTTTTTTAAATACTCTTTGCGTTTTGCTATAGGTACCTTCTATAGAAATTTATGTAGAACTCTATAATAATCGTTTAAATATTATTACAGCTTACTTAGGATACACACTTATAAAAGAGTTCACATTATTTTTCATTGCTAGCATAATTTTGTTTAAATTTAATATTTGTCTATTAAAAAATGTGTTTGTTATGAAAACCGGGAAATTTTCTGTTGACTAATATGATAAACTAAACCTATTTCACACCAAGATACATGAAGTTTTGTCACTCACGGTCTGATACCTGTATGAAACTTTATTCTTATTTCTGACAGATGTATTTTAAAAATATAAATGATCCATATATCAAAAAAGAAATGCAATAATAAGTAAATTTGACAGAGAAAAAACAGTTCGATAATAACTATTATACAAACATTCCTAGTAGTATTACAACAGCTATGATTTTGCAAATATTGCCTTGTAAAACATCTGTATTCGTTATATAGCTTGGAGAACATTTCATATAATCGTAATTTTTCTTCTGAAGGCAGTTGGTAAATACAGTTGGTTTCAAAAAACAAATCATTATAATTAAGTAGGTATAAATAATTTAATTATCTATACCAATAAAAATATATTATGGACTTATGTCGAATGTAATTAAATTATCTTATTTTAAGCATTAAAAGAAAACAAGTACGTAATAAAGTATCAAATTTTCTTTATAATATTATTAATATGAATGTTTAACATAAATATGTAAATTTCGATATTACTAAAAAAATATTCCACAGTTAAGTAATATTTACTCATAATAACCAACAGTAAATTATAAGACAATAGTTATATCTTTTTTGTGTTTTAAATCCAGATAAATACTTCCGTCGGTTTTAATCTTTCTTATTTCTCATACTAATTAAAACATCTCTTTTTGAAAGGGGCGTCTTTTTCCCCAGTTCAAACAACGTTAACATTATTATAGAAAGAGATAAGTTGATGTAACGTCCTTGAATATTATTCTTCATAAAGATATCAATTACTTATTTAATTCCGAACATAACTTATATTACGATTCAACGTTTTACTTGCTCGTTATATTTACGTTATAATTGTATTGTGGTATCTACTGTAATTTATTAAAAAAATTATAACATTTTATAAATACATATATTGAAAAGCGGCACCTTAATATTATTTACTGTACGAGTACATCATGACAATAAATGACACGTCAGTAAAAACACTCCGTCTTGATTATACACCAGTATTCAGCAAGAACAAATTAACAGTCTTTTGTATGTTTTATTCTTATAAAAAATGCGATCCAATGGACGCCACGCCAATATTAACACAAGAACATATTGTAATTAACATCCCTAACACTTGTTTGTGTGAATTTACTCGCTCCAAACAAATAAAACCTCACAATGTCATGTACCGCCATCGCCGACAGATTTATAATAATTAGGGTTAATACACATGGCTTTAAACGAACTGAAGCATAGTAAGTAGTGTAAACATTTTAAAAGCATAACTACTTTTGTAAATTTCAACGTTTAAACATTTTCAGTACACATATATTTTTGTCATACATCAATTCTTAAATTCAATCACGTATGCACTGAAAAACTGTAAAGGATCAAAGAAACCAAAGCCAATAATCACAATTGTGAATAAATCGATGGAACATCCAATAGGTATAGATTATATGACTGCTGTTCCAAGTTACAAATGTAATTTATATATGTAGTTAATAATTAACGGATTAATAATTTACTATTATAAATCATTTTTATTTTGCCATCGACCGGTTGACCGATCAAGTAGACAGTGTGTCGCGAACACCTCGGTAGCCGAAAATAGACGCCATCTCTTTCATCTCGTTATACAGAGACAATTATTATACGTTTACTGATTGACGACTCGGCTTTTATCTCGTAACTTAAAGACGTAAGGTCTAAAATACTGTGAACAATTATGTTAAAACGATGCTAAATAAAATAACAGCGAAAAAAATATTTAACGCACTATTAATAAAAGCAATCTTTTGTATAAATAAATATCTTTCTTTAATTTACTACTTTTTATAGCACTACATACGTTATTTATTTGTTACTGTTATAACTAACTTTATAATATATGAATTCATATTTTACTACGTCATATTTTAATACATGATATATGTAGATATTTTAGATTTTCATCTAGATTAATATATGTAGTAAGAAAGTAAAATATAAACTACGAGGAGAAAGCCAAATATAAATTGGCGATCTCAGGTTGGTATATGATAAAATATTAATAAGTTTATATTAAACAGGTATACGAGTAGGTAGAATATGAAAAAATTCTTAAAAAGAGAAGGAAATATGTATTTTTTTTATAATTTAAGTCATTAATAATAGATGGTAATTTAAATTTAATACCTAACTATAACTTGAAAGTAATAACATCATCTTAAACATAATTAAAACAAAAATAATAATTATGATTCAGACAAACACAAAAGTTTTAATTGTTATTATCACTTACTATAAATATTTATAAGCAATTTTAACATTCAACTTCAACTCCGACGATAATTTACAAATTTTTATTTCACCAAACAAAGACTACAAGACTAGACATCTTAATTCATCTACCATATTCGATCGTGTTTCCAGTAATCTAAATTACACAGCAAATAACAGTATTAGTCGTTAATTACCTATCTTTATAGTAAAAACGGGTTTCAAGTTGAATGTGCTACACATATATATATAAACTAATGTCTATACACTATCCATTGGATCATGTTTAACTCTTTTTATTTCTCTTCATGAAATTATTATGAATTGCGAGCGAACCATCTTTGGTTATAAAAACAAGTAAGCTGTATTAAATTCAAGTATTCAGCAGGTGTACCAACTTAAAGATTCATGTATTGTTTGTCCTTTGTCCTGTTCGTTGAAACCAAAATAAATAAGTGGATTTAACTGCTAGCGAGGATATTTTTTTATTGCTCTATTTTTTTATATTTAATAAAATATATTAAACCCATTTTTTAAATAGAACATAAATTGTTAGGCAGATATTGCTGGAATGTTTGATCAAACCGTCATAATTGAATAACAACATACAAATTCTATGATACAATTAGATTTATATGAATAATATAACATTCGGTTACTGTGAATTCTTGTTGTATTACATAAATATTGTGCATTTACCTCTTGACATGGGATTTTGTGATGCAATTGTCAGACAGGAAAAAGCATTCAATGTTTTCAATGTTTTGTAAATTGATATAAAATTAAGTATTGTTTTCAATTTACTGCTTTATTAAAACAATTAAAAAAATCCACTTACAAACAATACAAAGAACTTTTGAGGTATAAACTATTCAGTGTTTGGGGTCGTATTGGAGACAATAAAATCTAAACGCTATATTAGTGTGTTCTAAAATTATTTCATTTTCATATAATTAACAAAAACTCCATAATAAATCTATTTTAAAAACAAACTAATCCCTAAGTAATTATGAAAAAAAGAATAACATTCTTTCATATGTATTAAACTCGACGATATAATTTTTAATGCAAGATGGAGAACACTCTTCTCTTAAAACAAATAAAAACAAACTTGGAACCCTTTGAAACAGAGGCGAAGCTTCTTTCAGACGATCTATGCGGATTGAATATGTGAACATACAACATGAAATGATACAAGAGCATTAAATTCTAATATACGATACTCTCCCCATAGATAATAGTCACAATATTTTATACTTTTTGTACTGAAGTTGAAATCAAAATCAAGCCTTAAGGATAACGATAACGTAACAATACAACGCAATAACAAGTTAAAAGCTCAGATTATGAACATGTGAAAACCTCCGAAATATTCACCAACACCAGCTACTGGCTGCAGAACGTATACATGACCATTTGTGACTAGTAAACAGAGAACGTATTGAAATACCGCCAAGAAGGGAGTGACAGGCGCTAGTAAGTCAACAGAGTGTAACATCAGCCATCAGTGGATCCAACAGGCCTCAGGTGTCACAGTGAAAGACACGCTCGCGTTTCAAAGGGCGGCGGATCAAAGGCCCGGACCGAACGTACACGTGGCGTCTTGCAAAGGGTGACGTAATTGGACTTACTCGATTTTCCCCCAATTAACTCTAAATAGAGTTTAACATTTATTTTTTCCATAAAATAAAATTTAATTTAATTGGATTATATTTTAATGAATATTAGTGTTAAATATTTTGATCCGTAACTACATAAGTTTTGTTATCTTTATATTTCGTAAGCACAGTCCACAATGAAGATGGCCAGTAAGTATAATTTGTCTTGAATGTTGAATCATCACACATGCAAGGAGGATTATTATATATAAAAAATTTCAAACTTTTTTATTTATCATTGGGTTTACTTCTATTAAAATTATTTATTTATGAAAGTTAAAAATTATTTCTATACGAGTTTTAAATTCTGCATTAACACAAAAAATCTTCTTATTATATATTTTATTTTCGCTTTAGCGACGGAGTTTAGAGAAAAAACTGGTGTAATAATAAACGAAAGTATTCGTAATCGTTTGAATACAAACTCAAATATTTGCTACAGAAATATTAATCAGAACAGAATGGAACGTTCACTAAGGTGTAAATATAACAATTTATGTTAAAAAGCCACCTGAAAACAAAGAACTTTTAGTGTCTATCTTTTGGTTACAGAAAAGGTGTTAAAAACGGACTGACGGTCTTCCATTACGGCAACGATAATTGGATAGCGTAAACCATGTATTAACGTTTAGCTTGATGCCACTCATATCTTCATGCTTTGTGGACATTTAAAACTATTTGTCTATTCTCAAGAGGTTGGTTAACTTTTCTTATATCTACGAATTTATTGGAATCAAATTTATTATACAAAATTCCTGTAATTTAAGTGAAATAAACTTGATTTAAGACTCTAACAATTTATACAATAGCGAAAACCAAATTGTGTTATTATAACATTAAATGCCGCATTGGAATATTATGTTTGATTAAACGTCGCTTTAAGTAGTTCACTTTCATGGTTGAATGCTTTATTATAAACATAAATGTCGCTTGTAGTTTCTCTTAGTATATTCGATCAACGCAAAGAAATATTAAATTACTATACTGAGATCCTTTTATTTGAAAATTAAAACATTATATATTTGTACATATTTTTATTTAAAAATATCACATATTCCTTTTTTTCACAGGAGATTTTGAAACAGGGTTTTATTAATTATTGGTTATAATTTCATTTAAAAATCCGTTTGTCACAAAGTTGCCTTGGTTTATACGTAGTTAATGTACTTATTCTGGTCATTCACGATTATTGTGGTTACCGCTGGCTCATAAAAGTCAAAAAGCTGCCATATAAGACGACAGCCTGAGATTGAAAACTTCCTGGCGGTTTGATTCTTGACGTCTGACTAACTCACTGTAAGTTGTATGGAATTGCTTTGGTTTCTTGCTTCTATACGGTAATGATTTGTTACTTTGATATGTAACATAGTACATCCCAGCTGTAACCAATTGACAGAAAGGCTTAAATGAGCTGGTGGGGATGGAATCATTTTCACATCAACATCGAAGTTTTCTATTTTGTAAAGATATATTTTATTGTTTATGTAAATGTGAAATCAAAATCTAATTATCTTTTTTCCATTTAAAATCGACGGAAATCCTTTCAAGTACCTCATAAATATTAAAATAGCATCAAACAAAATATTAAAAACACAATCATTATTGACATTATATGCAACTATATTTAAAATTTTCAATCGAACACCTAATGAGATAAATTTACGTCCCATACCTTTTATAATTCGAAATATAATTTGAGCAATAATTACTCGTGATAAAATAAAAATGATCGTGAAGTGTTTGGAACGCAAAATAGAATATATAAATATTAATAATATAATCATTACAAAATCTAAATTTATAAGATCAACAAGAAACATCAATTCTATGAGAGTTGCATCGGATATCCAATATGAAATTAAATTAATATACAAGGGTCGTTAATACACTAACGTTGCTTCGCTTCATGCCATCATCACTCTCGTTTTACGATCACCTCGATTAAAGTTATCAAATATTTTTATGTCGATGTAAACATCAGTCCGGTGACGTATAATCAGAATAACTCAATAATCATAAATGCCCCATAAACTTACCATAAAGTGCGAAAAAAACACAAAATGTAATAATAAACTCCCGGCTTCATTTAAATACGTGGCACGAATCAGCGGAATGGCGAGAATAAATGCAGTCAAAATAAATAAAATATAAATGAGACAATTAATATTAATTGTTAAAAAATATTTAAAATGTTTCAATATTCATTGGTACGTAAATAACCCGCTCAACGTTCTCCAATGTAAGTTAAAACAGTTATAACTTCAAATCTCAAATACTGAACTCATGTATATAGTAAATGAATATTCGTGAAAGTATTAGATGTCATAATTTATATAAATACAATAAAGTCTATGTAGACTCATTCAATAACGTCCAACTGTCTTTTCAAAAATATAACAATATATCCTGTTTTAAAAGTTGTATTATTTTGCATTTTTGTTTTTACCGTCATTAATATTGTATAAACACACATATACTTATATATATAAGCATATATGTATTCAATAACAAATATATTCCTTACAATCATAAACCATATTGCCGGGTGTATACGGGCTGCGGCGCTTGGCCTATAATCAACCATTTATTACTGTTAACTCTATCAAATTTGAACGCATGTCTTCATTTACTACCTCGTGAGAAAACTGACCCGTCTCTTCTCGGAATTGTTACCTTTTAATTTCGAAATAAAAACAGACTCAACCAAGTTTTATTGGAGGACTATTGGATTTTGTATTTATCTTTTTTTGCTACATCGAAATAAGGCCGGTGTTTTGAATGTGCCCCGTCTCAAGTGTTTTGGTGGACGTCATCGGGGTCTTTGTGTCGGTGTAAGATTTACAGTAGCGGATTATAAAAATATATATATATATACATATAGAACAAACCCAAATTACGGACCGGCCGTTTCTTACAGGTCCTGCATGTAGCAAAAAAGTATAATATGTGATATAATAATCATTTGTCTTTAAAAAAATATGTTTTAATTTTTTTTAATAATCTGAATTATAAATAAAAATATTTTAAATAAATTATAAAATTAAATATACTACACATACATAAATATGTAGTTTGTATCATAACATTTATATTTATGATATATGCTGAAAGTAGTTTTCAGCTTGTTTTTTTTATAATAATTTACTTACTGAGGGTAGCTACTTTTTACCTACCTTTACGTTACGTCACTATTAAATTAAATAAAAAGTAGCAAACCATATCCTTCGTATAATAATTTCGGTATCTTTATTAGCATAACTTATATGTTTGATCTCTGTGCGGTCTGATTAAAGATCAAATAATTCTATTAATTTATTTAAAAAATGTAAAAAAAGAAAAATATCTCAATTGCAAAATAAAACAATAGTGTTTGACAGTTAATTCATTAAGGGTCGGCTGTCCATTCATCAGACTCTAAACACACACAGTCGAGGCCGGGGTTCGATTCCAATAGTTATGCAAATAGCGATTGAGAATGTAATGACTGGCCGGCAGTTATTTAGAACTGCCTCGTAAGTCAAACGCTGCTTCGGGATTTTAGCCCGAACAGAAACAACCAAGGAGTCGTGCTTTGCACTTTAATTTTTCTTTCCACATTTTTTATATGTAATAAAATTTATTACGAATTAATTCAAAGATAAATTATATTGATTAATTTTTTTTTTAATTTTTATCGTTTTTTACTAACTCTCTAAGCAAATTTTAACGAGCATCGATGATTTTACCTCATACAAAACCACTGATCACAACTTTTAAAGTACAATAACCACTCAACGGTTTCACTGTAATCTCATCTCACACCTTGGTTGGGCTCGAAATTAATAACATGTTGATTTTTAATTTTGTTCTGTTCTTGCACTTATTATTATTTAAACTGAATTTCGAGGCATTATTTATGACTATTTATATAACGTATGTTGATCATTTTTCAATGTTTCCACACAATTAACACTTCATTTTGCCGTTAATCTCTTTTTGGCTTAGGTCTTGTTTCTTTAGTTATCGTTCTCCGGATGAGGTGCAATGGACCAATAAATTACATATCGATGTTGAGACTTATGAATTGTTGTTGAATCGCAATAACGATATTATTAGGATTTTAAAACGTGTTAAGGCTTGTTTCGTTGGATTTTAGTTACAATCTGGATTATAATATTGACTGTGAAAGTACAATATTTTCAATCCATTTTTGTGAGTTAAGTCGATCAGACCAAATACTCCTTGCTCAAAAATAAAATTGTATCTATTACTATATTGAAATTTTCTAAAATAAGTTTTGCTAGTAAGTCATATAAATTGTACTGGGATAAAATTTATATCAATATAAATATATATATTTACATACACATATAATATACACATATTTATATATTATTTGTATCCGTAGGTCAGGTGATTTCGTATACAAATACAGGTCGTTTATGAGCTAACAATTATATATATTTTTTATGTTCGACCCAGAGTTTATAGTTGGTTAGTAAATGCGGCGATCTGATTTTGTTACGCTGTAAAATTTGATTGTTTGCTTTTTAATTGCTTTATTGTAGTTCGGTGTTTTGAATTTGAACACGTTAATATGGTGCTGGCATACGTAACATTCAACTTTGGACATAACCAAATGTTATATACCAACACATGATGATGGAACGAATTTTATTAAAAAATATTATTTCTTTATTAAATGTTTAAAGTTTATCTTTAATGACAAAAACTGTAGACCTTGCAAATATTTAAATACAAATGGTAATAAAATTTGTGTATTTTAAATAAAATTATACATAAGACATAAAAAAGTTTAATAATGCTTGAGACCAAGTGAGTGTAAGATTCCTTTACAACAGATAGGTGATAAACTTGATTGTGAGTCTGGCTTAGCATACATTCGGAAAATACAGAGCAGCAGCAGAAAAAGGGTCAAAGAAAATATCACAGTTATAAAAATAGGAACGCGTCGGAATCAACAACGTGTCCCTGGACAAGCCAAGTCATTACGTCCGTTTTGACGAACTACACTTGCTCATGTAGATATAGCGTTACATAAATAGCATTACTATTTAGCGTCGTAATAAGTAAAAAATAACCTTATTTCAATGTTGACGATAACTTAAAATCTAACCTAACACCAAACTAACACTTGGGACGTCATAATCAAAACTAACAAATTCCTATGCCTTAGACCACTTACTAAAATCAAAAAACAAAGTTGGTCTAACTTCACAGAGAAATATGGGGGTATCCAGTAACACATTAAAAAGCCGTTGATGTTAAAACAAAAGACCAACTATCAGACAATTCTCAAAATCAGTCTCGTCTTACCGTGATCATTGTTACTCCCAAAATCCAAAGGTCGGGTAAAATCTAGTATAAGAAAATACTTATAGTGAGTCCAAAAACATAGTTTAATTTATATTAATATATTTCACATTAATATATTTCGGTTCACACTAATTACGCAACAGTAAATTGTGTAGCATTGATAATAATTTACAAGTCTTAAGTCAATGCAATTTAAGTATAAGACTCCGATATCAACGTATTTTTAACTTTTGCAAAGAGAAATAATTCCTTCACATGACTGCCAATAAATAATATTAAAGAGATTAGAAACGTTTCATGACAAATATAAAGTATATAATCCTATGACCGTAGCTTTGTGTTTACGTCATTTAAATTATAAGTTTCGTGATAACATGCCTTATACTACTTAGTGAACAAATTTTTCGAAAAAATCTAAAGCTTTCATACTGATAAGTATGATTTTGTCTAATCCCTAACCTATTTCCATATCTTAATTTACAAATTCATTAATATGTTCTTCGAATCCACAGAACCCTTGAGTTGAAAACCAGACATAATACATATCTTGATATTTTTTGTATTTTCAAAGATTCCGATAAAATATTTAATATTATAAAAAGTTATTAAACTTGACGTACGCCATTTTCAGTATTAGAATTTATTGTAAGCCAATTTTATATAAATACCTCGATCTACACTCAGAGTGCTTTACGACTTTATTCACTTGTGCATTGTACTATTACAGCGTATAATTGTAAACCATAAACTGAGGTGTGAATAGGTATTTTAAATGTTTGGTATTGGGATAACAGCATAAAGAAATTAACTCCTTGACCGATTTTATTCATATTTCCTTATAGCGTTGGCTCAATACTCATTTGAATATCGGGATACTTGTATATTTTATTAATTAATAAAAATTAACATATACTGTTATTCAATATATGCATATTTTAATATTAAAAAGCTTATATAACAACTGTCAAGTAAACTTTATCTGCCCTTAATGACTATCACTTTTTTATGGTGAATTAAAAAAAATCAAACCAAAGAAGCTTTAGTACCGTAAGTAAATATAATCAATGATAAATTAGTAAAATGTTAAGTTTTAGTGAACTATAAAATTCCATCTAAAAGTTCAGACAATTAGAATGCATACTCTTATAAGTAAGGTTTAGCGTGGTTTATATTTTCTCATTTACATAAAACATATAATGATTTACGAGACAAGTTCAGCAATATTTCTATTCATATAGTTATCGCTGAATAAATAAACTTCACTCGTATTTCTACTATATCATCGATGGCAGGAATAGGGTTTTATGACTGACGCTAAGTGTCAGAGACCATATGATTTCTGTCTAATTTATTGCGTGCCATAGGCGATTTATTTTGTTTAGAGCTGTAGATTCGTGTGAACTATAATTGAAATTTTATAATAAAGTAATCTACTTTATTATAGAGTAATATTACTACGTGCCAAAATTACTTGTCAATATGCGAATCACATAATTTTTTTAACTAGTATTTACAGCCAATATATAAATTTTGACTAATTACTTTTCGTCATTTTTCCTAAATAAAAATTGTCTGTTTTTGTTGCCCTATTACTTTTTACGCTGTACTGGTATGAAAAGCTGATAATTTATATCTATTATTTTATAAGGCATAACTTTTAACTACTTGTTTATTGTGTTCAGATTATATATGGCTGGGTTGGAAGAAAAGGCTTCAATAGTAAATAAAGTAATTCAATCATCCCCTTATTACTTATTTGGCATTTAAAAGTGTCTATGTAATTATGTCGCCTCCAAAATGATTGACTTCCTTATGACCGCTAAAGGAAATTTATGTTAAATATGCACTCCATTATTTGAAACGACACAGCAGGCAACATCTTGCATCACGACATGAGCGCGGAACTCAATCGATTTCCTTGGTAAATAACGTTTCCTTCGAAAGCCGAGGGACTTTAATTGGCTATACAACTTGGTCACAAAAGTTTATTTAAAGAGAGTCTTGTTAAAACTTTGTTTCACTGAAAATCTCGGGTTCCCAAAAGAACTGTCACTGACGTCTACATTCAAACATGTCATTGTTAATATTGAGATTACCACAGCAACTTTAACTACTGCATACTTTAATTTGACCTGTTTACAAGAATAATAAGTTGTTCAATATTTTGAAACTTTTACATCCCGAAGCATAGCAATAATAACCTCCCAAACTCATTTACCGAAACATTTCTCATTGATAGAAAATAATTGTGGCCTCAGGGGAAAACCAAATGGATGCGTTGTTTCAGTCTCGATCTACACACACCACCTTCTACACATGAATTTGTATATAACTAGTTGGATATATTTTTATGACGATAATTGACTATGTCAACTAATAAATCAAAAGTTGAACTTACTCCGACCAAAGTTTAAACGTCATGGGGCTAAAAAAATGCAAATATTCATACAATCTCAAAAAAAAAATCATTTAACCTGACACCTGATAACATGTACCTCATTCTAATTCACTTTTATGTAACCATCAACATTCCATAAAATACTAAAGCTATGGTTGATCACATAATAAACTATTACATCAGAAATCGTTACTTATTTTATAATTCATACAATTTCTAAAATTCTAGGTATTCCGAAAGTACAGTTTGAAAGAAAACATTCATAAATTTCTTTTAGGAAATAAAAAAAGAAAAGCGTAAATAACGTATTTCACTGTATTAATTTTCTCTATGAGTGTACTTATTACTGCTTCAAAGGACCGTTGTGACGTACGTGTCATAATTATTTCCAGCTTACTACCTTAACGCGTTACGTTCTATACGCATTTCTTTTCTCATCTAAGATGCGGAAAACTCAAATAAGTCACTTCATTTTATTCAAAAAACTTATACGAGACGTAAATAATTTTTCACTTACACTCAAGCATTCTTTGAAGTAACGAGGAATTAAAAAATAATTTAGCTAGAGGCGAATGTTGTTTTCATCATAGATTACTTTTATAAAATTTCATCGTTTCAAAATGAGGTTATAGAAAAATAGACGTTGGAGTAAAGTTGTGGACGTAATTATATATTTTTTGTAGTAACAGTTGACTGTGAGGTTTATTGAATAGTTCTAGGACAATAGAAAGAGTAACAATATATTTCAATGAAGTTCATTTGTGACAAATAATTTTACAACGAATAATTTGCTTCATATTTATTTAGGTATGTTTTTTTTTATTATTGAACTTGCTTATTTGAAAGTAATATATATTTCCAGAATGCAGTTCAATCATAGCAACAAATAAAGTTTACTTCTTGTGGCAAGTCACTTGAACCCATTTAACAATTTATTTATATTTTTACATGATTGGATATGATATGGATAATAATTGAATACTCTTCAATTATTTTTTAAACTTGCTGATTCATCTCATGAAGTTTTTAAAATTCAGATTATAGAAGCAGCGAAGCTAGATTTTGATAAAAACAAAAAAATATCTACATATTTTCCATATACGTCGTAGTAAAACTTTGAAATGATGAAAAATTGTAATGCTCATATCTAATTAAAATTAAAAAAGATCGTTTTATAGTTTCCCCACTTAATATTAGGTAGAACTTATTATAAATATGATATATAATAAATTATTATGTTCAGTTTTATATTACCGCTGCTCACGGCTCGTTAATTTCATAAAATTTAGAAAAACTATGAGCGGTAACATTCCTGAAGACGGATTCCTAATCGCCACATACATGTGACCGCATTCTAGTTGCATTGTATCAGTTTTTCTAGCGTCTAAGTCATCTGTGCTGCAAGTAGATACTGATTAATATTATCATAATTAAGGTGTTCCGGTAGAAAATACAACTCGTTTCCTATAGAAAAAGTTATTTTAAAAAACCTAACATTTATTTATAGTCATTAATTTCATAACAAGAATATATAATTTAAAAAATACATACGGAGTCATAATAGTGTCCGATATAACTTATTATTCCATATTTAAATAACCTATCAACTGTTCAATTTGTTATTATTATTATTAAAACCTAGCATAGCTATCGTTATTAATTAATGGTTTACGAATAACAAAAAAAAAAGAATGAATAATGTCCAGAAGAAATGTCCAGTAGACATAAAAATACTGTATAATCTCTGAATAAAACTCTTATTTTTAATAGCATATCGTTTTATATTTCACAATTTTTAATAATAGAAACCATTTCTCAGTCTACAGCATGTCTATAAATGTTATTTATCAATTTTATTAATTACAAAGGAATGTGCTAAATACAAAAATATACACGCAACGAAGATATAAAACACGAGTACGTCATATCTGGCTTGCTAAATCATCATTCATGAGACTAGGTATAACGCGAAAAAATATAAAAAAGTAGACGATTATTTTGAGGATGTCGTGTTTTTGCTCGACGCGCATGACTGCAGCTAAGGACGGCGCCTCGGTGAGGCTCGGGTTACAAAGGACAACCGCAGGACCCTACCATCGAATAGTCGACTCTACTGTCTCACTATGAGCTCCTCATTGTTCCTGTATTATTTCTATAAAGCATATTTATAAAACCTATCTGGTACGAAAGTAATGGTATTAGACTATAATTATTAATATCATATTACCACATAACTAAATAATTTCGTGACCAACTAAGTATTCTCTTCTATAAAATAATATTATTTGAACATTTAATGAAAAAACAGTGTGTCATTACATTTTTATATTTAATGACATAAAATAAACTGTGTTCAGGTCTAAGGCACCCATCGAGTGATATCTTGTCGAGAAATACTAGTTACGTTTATTATAATAATCGTCGAACATCTCCCAGTATCGTTTGCTTCACCATGAAGTGGGTGTTACATGTCATAATTTATGATACATTCGCTTTGAGTAGAAAAAATGCACCATTAAGGAACCTAAACGGTAAACTGGAGATTTAGTTTCCTTCCAAAGAAGCTATCCATGACCAATGTTCATACATCACGGAAATAACTATTTTATCTATTTACAACTTTATTGCCTACAGCATAATGGCGTAACCGATGTTTTTTGATTACATTATTTTAATTTGTAAATAATAATTCATTAGTTCGTAAGAGGGTCGACAAGCCGTTATTCAAAGTATATTTTTGATGAATTGCATTGGGAAGTTATTTCGTCAAATTCTTTTTGTTTTAGTTACTAGTTGATTAGTATTTTATCTTTATAATTAGACGCTGTAGTAGTGACGGTACTGATAATACAATAAAATTAAATTAAACAATATTATTGTTTATACAGTTGGATAATTAATAACAAAAAATAACATTTTCATATTAACGTCACTTAAAAACAGTAATAACTCCAGATATGAATACAACATTCATATATTTATCATTAGCTTGTTTTCATTATAAATTATTAGTTCCTATAACTCATCATTAAAACCTAAGGTATGAATTTTCTAACGCTTGAATTTTTTGCTAATGTAACTATAATCACATAATTAAATTTACGGTTTATGTAAAATATGCTCTCTTAGACCTCAATCAAGAAATACATTATAATTTTTTCTAGTAAATGAAATAATTAACTGTGCAAGTTGTAAAAAATAAATGAGATCATTGATACGTAACAAATGTTTACATTATTATACACATGAACGTTATACTTTTTAACGTTTACTTATATTCCTATGTTCATTTACCAATAATAAAATTATTGCTAACAAAAAAAAAACTGTAGTATAAATGCTTTATTGTATAAAAAGGAAAGCAGCAGCACGAGTTTAAATACCCACTCCTATATTCAATTGAACTCACTGTAACTATGTACATATAAGAGTGTAATTATACAGTACATAAGTATTTACTACGATCAGAAACCATAAATACGAAACCATTGTTATTTTGAACTTAATATCTATTAATCCCTGTATGGAAAGCTTAACAGAGGTTGGTTTACAGCAAAAATTTTGTATTATGAGTTAAAATTATGTTCTCATATGTGACTTAAGTGAAATTATCAAACTCATTTTACAAAATTAATATGCTTTTCATTTAGAAAAACATCACAACCAATACGCCCCATACGAAATCTTTATTAATATCTGACATTTTAGAAGTAAACAATTTAACGATACTCACTAGTATTTAGAAATACACAATTAGAAATCATATTCATAGATAATTCTATTTGAATCTCAGCCATTGTTCCGAGTTTCTTTAAGCAAGCTACTGCTATTGTGAAGAAATCCTCTAAGTCATGCCGGGGTGAATCGCTCAATCAACAAACTAACACTTTAACTCTTTCATTATATAAAGGAATGCGTTTCATACTGAATATCCGCCGACCGAAACCGCAGTGAGTTGGCATTATGTTAAAAGTGCGGCGTGGTCCAAGAGATGCGTTTAAACGAATGTGCCTTGTATAACAAAATTTAATATGAATAAATTCTATCCATATTAATAGTATTGAAAAAAAACACCTATATATAAAATATCTTATAAGGAATTAAAATCTGACCAGTTTATGTGTCCAAATTTACTTCGCTTAAGTGTATTATCATATTTTTAGTACTATATTTATTTCATTCAGATTTATTTATCACGTTAAATTGTTAGTATAAAGCAAATTAACCAATGATAATCAACAACTATTCTGTATCCGAGAATTTATAGAAAATTCGCATACTTTTATAATACTTTGAATAATACATATATAATTTATTATATAAATGTATTTAATAATGCATCGCTGTAAGTTTGTATTATATAAGTATATACGGCAGCAATAAAAACGTAAGACTTACTCGCAATCATCAATAACGATTATCATTAATCTGGCGTAGGATGACCGCTCGGACGGGAACTGCACGCGCCCTGCCATTAATATTACAACTGCTAGTTATAAGATATCACAAATAAATACACTCTCCTAAAACTGTTCAGTTAAAGAAAAATCATATAACACAGTTCTTTATTCAGGGAAGACTAATAGGATATCAGTTGACCACATATGCTAACACCGCTTTTGTGTCATTTGATAAGACGTTGCTGTAAATTAATTAACTGTCCATTACTAGTTGCAGCATGTTGATAACAAGGCAAGCGCCTCCAGCCATATACGAGGAGCGGTAATGTTTCAATCACGGTATGTGTGCTAAGTCATGCTGATCTTTGACGTACGAACCGACGTACGAAAGAACATTGATTAATAAAATAAAACTTCCATGACATTACTTAATTTAATTAATTATAAATTAAACTTCGATTACTACTCTATTCACAGAGGTTTATTGATTATTAGTACTTACAAAAGATTATCAATGACGTTAATCGAGCAGCTCCAGTTGACATTTAAAATAGTGAGATGTAAATTTTAGAAGAAATAAATTATATACCTTATAATTTCCAAGTCCATTATTTGTGAATCCTTGTACGTAAGAGCTGTCATATTCAGGCATAGTTTGATAAACGACTTCACGACTGCTACCTATTCGACGAGGTCTCGACGCGTCTTCATTTGTGAGATTTGATCGAATTTAGATATCAAATCACAAACTGTGGTCCAAGTTAACCCATAATGATTTGTTATTATATAATATAA
>DVQP01001112.1:0-17109 GCA_018231745.1 Danaus eresimus | reverse complement strand
TCGTGTCGTGTCGTGTCGTGCAGCGCCGGATAGCCCTGGTGTTCAGCACATTAAAACATCGCCCGAGCATTTTATTTCACACAGATAACATTAACTGAGCTTTTAAAGCGCGACACTCTTTGAGCGTGCCGTCGAGTCCGGTGCCGGTCAGATATTTTTAGTAATTATATTAGTCAACCCCATCGCCGGCTGGAAGTGTATGGAGAGGTGACAGTGAGAGGGAAAGCGGCGTGCAATCTATACCTTATACCAGTTACCAGATATCAGTTTTCCCCTAAATAATATGTTAACTTTACTCAGTCCTTGAAACTTTAAAAAGTTCCTCTTAGGTTTATCATTATGAAGGGCGCCATTGAGGTATACCTCTGGTTTTAAGACAATTCAGATTCTCTTACTATTAGCTAGAAGTATTTCTGACAAAATGAATGTCCTTAAACATATTGTGTTAAAATATTCTATTTAAACCCATGATAAAAGGTTAGGAATATTTTATTCAACACACAGTCAGCAGTCAGACAGTTGTTGTTTATTAACTGAGTTTTAATCTGAGTTATCCGCTGTCGCTCACTGCCTCCCTCGTGTCCTCACCAGAACCCTGTCCGTAGTCATGACAACACAGGTGTGCGCGGATCGATACACACACACAGGCACAGATGTACCCAAATACATACACAGATACAGAAGTAAACGTGTGTAATAAAAAATAAATATTAAATGTGCTGGAGCGTAATATTTTTTTATTACTAAGTCGATAATCATGAGCTCTATGTAAATGTTTTGCGGCAATAATAATCTCCGCTTACAGACAGTAATGTTTAGTAACAGTGAGAAGTGAGCCAGATGCACCTTAGCTCATCTCAGTGAGCTTCAGGTTTCATGGTGTCCGCTGTAGTAACAACAGACACTATAAAGTTATATATTGTCTCTATAACACTGATTTTTAAAGAAATTTTAGTCTCAGCTCTGTTATTTAATTTTTTCCTGTAAATAATATGAACGTATATCGTATTACCTTGTTTTTTTAAAATTCGACTTTCAATAATTTCTTGTAATTCTTTATATAAAATATATTATAGTACACTTGGAATCTTCATATAATAACGCTACAATCACATATAATTTACAAGTTCGTGTATGATATGACCTTTTAAGAATCTCAAAAAGTATTTCAACCATTAGAAACGTAACGGCAGATAAGGGTGTCGTAGACGCTCTACGTCGTAACACTTCGTAGCAACTCTACGTCGTAGCGCCATATTAATACTTTTGTATAGGGGTGATAAAGGCAAAACTTAAAATAAACTAATGAGTTTTTATGAACAGAACACCAAATAAAAATACAGATTACTATAGTGACTTTAATTTTCTGAATAATAGAAATATTTAAATCGATTAAAGTTACTACTTACGTCTACCGTAAGCTGTACCGAACATGGTTATTGTAAAAGTTGTATTTATACAGGTCTTTAAATATTTAACTCCCCGTTAAGATGTTTATTATATTTTCGTTGCCTCCGACCCTCCGCCGTCCGTCTCAGATCCCCAGGGACGGGAAGGGCTGAAGATCATCCAGCTCTACCTTACTTCCCATATATTTAATATTCAAGCTGTACAACATCTATCATATGCAACCCAATCATTAAATTAGTATGATTAATCCATTCCGAAGTATTCCAACGTTGTATGGTTTGTCTCTTGTAATAAATGTGCTCTGACATGAATTAGTTGTAGTTGAAGAAACCGACTGTGCCAACTAAGTTAAAGACAAAAATAAAGCACAACTTTATTAAATAAAAAATACATTCATTTAATTCAATAATAAGTAAATAAAAAGAAATGAAAAGCCATATAAGTCAACAGCCGGTGGGCCTGTTGTATAAATGTCACAGAAAACAATTTAAATGTAAGAACAACAATAAATAATCCTCTTCTAACAACAGAAGCTTGCTGATATCGAGGGTGTTGAGGGTGTTGAGGGCGTCGAGGGTGCTGAGGGTGTTCTAAATACGACACTTGACAATTACTCTCTGGTCGAGAGGGATCGTCCGCGCTCAAAGGGTTCTGTTGGAACAGGATCGAGAGGGTCACTATTTGACTCCGCTTCAATTAAAAGGTCTGAAGTTTATTTACTCCTCATTCGATACGTTTCATTATTGGATGTACTTCACATTTTATTGTACTTCGACTCGCTTCAAGCTTCAAGACCGTAACATTCGGACGAGCTGTGAGTTGATATAACGTTAAGAGAGAAACCTTACGAAGAATTTCATATTTCAGGTAAAGGTTATGTCAAAGGTACTTGATGTCGCTCTAATACAAAGGAACCAACCGAATAATAATATTTAATCTTTATAATGGAGCTTTGATTCAACAAAACCGCATTCAAATATAATGCGAAAATTTGTAGAAAGTTCGGAAATGCTCATTACTTATTTAATATAAAATCTGACTATGAATGGTAATTATTGTAAGAGGGACGGGCTCGCAGCCCTGAATGAATTCAGTCCGATCTCAGAGAGGCATTTAGCTTTAAAAAGAACTTCAAGTCGAGCGCATAATATTTTTGAGTTTCTATAAAAATTAATTTTTTGAATTTCAATTTAATAATAAGAGGCTTTTATTTATACATCGCTATATCCAGTCATCTGGATGGTATGTTTAACTGTCTGCGAGGGCTTCTTTGAATATGACGACTGGCCCCGGGGTTGGACACGCGGTTATCTTTACAATTTATTAAGATTTTAACAAATAGTTTCTTATTTATTATATAATAGTTTCGATTGGTTCGTAATGATTCTGTTTTATCATACCGTATCTCACACTGATACACTCATACCATCGGACAGACGGATACCTCACTAATTACGCCAATTACTATCGAAAATAAATTTACTCTCTATGCAGGTCCGCTTACCGCCACAATTGAATTTAGACCTTAATTTCTGAATCACAAAGTTGAAACTTAATTATATACACGCAAAATATGTATCGCTCAAAAACAATCCAAGATGCATCTTGAGTGATAAAGAATAAAGTCTACATTACAACGGCGACCCCTTGGTAAAGAGCCACCCGACATGTTATAGTGATTGGATCTTTATCATTAACTACATAGAGTTTAATTTTGTTTGTTTCTATAAAGAAATCGATTCGCCATTTAATAGGTTGATTTGCATGAGGGGTGGAGGAACCGTGTTCAGGTCTCTGAGTAATTTGAGTTGTTAACCGGTTTATTTTATTGTTTAAGTTACGTTGTAAGCAGCTCGTATTGCAACCACTCCTCGTAATGTATGTGGTAAAACTACAGGTAATTGATTGACCCTCAAAATTACATTATTTTTATGAATATTTTCTTATGGACAAAAAATTCATAGTATTTTTAATGTGCTTGTATTATAAAATATAATTATGGTAGTCGAGTAATTCGATAGAAAATAAATAAATATGATTAAAGTAAGATCAAGCTAAAGGAAAAACTTATAGTTTGTTTTGTTAAGTAAAACAAAAGCGGAGTTTGTTGGTTTGAACTGCAACATTTTCATCGGTTTGCTTATGTTCGTGGTTCCGTTTGTTGGTCAGGAGATGGCATTATCAGTTCCCATGGACTCTACCTCCGTCACCGGGTCAGGTGTGAGGTATGAGGGGGGAGGAGGCGGAGGTTCACCTCACCGGTGAGAGGATATCAAAATATAAACACATCTTGTTGTAACAATTATATTCGATCACTGAATTATTTCGATCACATTACATATATTAAATAGAACCTTCTGTTCTTACATTCACTCCATATACTACCGTCTACTGTCTACGGTCTACTGTCTACCCTCTACAACCTAAAGAGACTGATCTGTTGACACTTTGTCACTCCTCTTACAATGTCAAACTGTTCATAGTTGCTGTCTGTGACACCTTCCTAATATTATAATAGATTGACATTTTACACGACTGTTGGAATTCGCGTTTCATGCGTTAATTTCCTCTTTACTTCCCACCATACATTTAATGTCTCATGATATTGAAGCTGATCTTCAATTCCATCTTTTCCCGAAGCTCTCGTCAACAGACCAGTCTTGTTTATAATTCGTTACAATCTAGTTACACGGTTACACGATACAGGTGTTTCAAATCATCGATAGTGATCACGCCATCCGGTGCAATGACACCGAGTGTCAAAGAATAGGATTACGCGAACAGCACAGAGGATGTATTATAATAGTTATAGTTACGGAATAAACGTACTACGGTTTAACAAACTAGTGACTATAGTTAGGTATTATATATCTAACGATGTTTGATAGCAGAATATTATCAAAGAGAAAGCAGAAACATCTCAACAGTTCCTCGCGAGGGAAGAGTCGAAATACGAATTATGAAACAAAGAGACGTGATTCAAACATATTACTATGTGACAATAACGAGACGCGGTGGATTAAAGCTCCGTAACAATCGGGCTATTCATAATTCATCACGCTGGTTAAATTCAAACGAGTGACACAAAGTACATAGCGATGTCCAACTTAGTATATACATTAGGAGAAAGATAATTCTAATGAGGCCTCGATATGCAATAAAATTGATTCACGATTAGTGACCGGCTAACCGATAATAGACTCAAAGCATATTTACATTTTTTAAATTAATATTAATAAAGTAACGAACTCTTAATCGATCACTGAATCGATTCTCGTCAAACGATATGTTTATGATTACGATTAATAATTTATTAATTTATTAAAAGTTGACATTAAAAAGTGCATTTCAAACAACGCTTCAAGTGTTAGCCTTCGATATTAATACACAACATACAATGAATATTTATTGATAGATATATAGCAACATTAGACGCGCGGACTCTCACCTTATATTTACACAATGCTATTTAACTCAAGGTTAATTGTGGAATCATGACTCAATGGAAATAAATATTACAGAAATGTCCTCTTTAGATATTAATGTATGTTTGTATGTGTCTAAATTACACTCACACATCCACATTTACATTTATAGGTACAAACCCCAGCTTTACCTGGATACGAAACCAAACATCTTCGTATGAGCTACAATTCGCGACTATTATACCGAGAATATACGATTACACCGAGAAGCAAATGACGATATATTACGTAATAAAATATGAGTTGAAACTAATTTGAATGAAGTGTCGAAAAATACGTGACAATTATAATTAGATTGGAATATAGAAATAGACGTAGGACTAGCGGACGGGTTGTCAACTAAAGAGGAAGTTTAACTGCAGGCACGAGGCACAAAGATCATATGAAGCGGCTTATCGCAGAGAGATTTTGATAAAGGCTCCTGTTTGCAGTTAAAGTTCGAGATAATTTAAGTAAGTTTAACTAGAATATTTATAAAGGAGATCATCAGACAGATATGTGGAGACTTGGAAGGAGGCCAGTTGATATGTTAATTTACGAAGTTAATTTACAATATATAGAAAACAAATAATATTATTTTGATGTAATTAAGCCAATCTTAATATAAATATTAAAACATTACATTAGTTTTTATTCTTCTGTTTTACAATTCTAACTAATTCTGATCTGTCTCAGCCGTCCAATATTTCTGTTGGTAATAAATATTTCCGTTACTCTTTTCTTAGCGTTAGTTAAAATACGTTTATAAGTTACAGTGGTTTTAAAACTACACTTAACTTGCTATAATAAGCAACCTAGTGTGCGACACGTACAATATATTACAAAGAGTTTGTTATAAACCTTGTATATGCACTTACATCTAATGATATGTATTCGATATAGGTTTGAAGTCACAAGACGTGTTTCAAAACGTCTCCACTGAGCTTTCAGCGGGCTACACGCGTGATGCCGTGGATTTTGATTACTCTAGACTATAATGTATCCTTTAATTGATAATTAATTGACGAATTGAAATTAATGAAACCTCTAAATTATTAAATGAGAAAGCTACGGATCATAATACCAAAATCCAGGCAACACAAGCGTCAGTGGACACCTCAGCGATACTCTACTAAGTAATTGAATTTCGGGAGAATTTGACACGAAATTGACTTAACTTACGATTAAATAATATCTCTTCGGACTTTAAATCACCTCAATAATAGTTAATCTTAATTTATAAATAGCAAAATTATCTAAGTATTCCCGAAAAGGGCTCTGTAGTCTGACATTCGCTTTTAGGACACGAGTAACTTAATATCAGTTGTCAGAAAGCTTTCGATAAACGTTTACAGTTGTAGTAATTTCAATAAAACTGATTTTTGCCAAACAGATATATTAATGGAGGTCTCATGAACACCCCCGGGAGTTGTAAATGATATTTGCGCTTCATAAGGTAACGCGCTCGCCGGCCCGCTCGTGACGATGCTCTTCAAACTAATGGTACGTCAAAATAATGCGATCAACATATTACTCAATCCACTTCGTTTTTATCCAAAACATAATTCCGCTGCGTATACATTTGTACGTTTCCATTAGTGTTTAAAATTTTAATGTTAGCACGTGTATTGTGCGGGATTTTTATATTTTATTTTAATTTTGTTGCAAAACCCACACACGATGTTTTTATTATTCGCAACGCACAAGCGTACACACAGCTCAAAAGCGCTCGTTTCACATTATGTAAAGAATATTAGTAATAATATTTGTTTCATATTTATACACGCATCAATTGACATGTCGGGCTCGTCGCGATTTCTTGTACAATTAACTTTATAATGTTAGTGTTGTATAATAACTGAGTCTGCGTTTACTAACGGTCATTGCGGTGGCTTCGTCTTTTTTTATATTTGACTCTGAATTACGCATATCTTATATCTCCTCAATTATCTACAGAAGGTCATATATATCTGATTAGGACGAAGATTCACGTCTTAACTTCCATGAGTTTTTCTAATTTTAATAGTTTGTGTATTTTGACCATAAAATATCAGAGTCCAAGACGTTTGATTCTACTTGTGTAAATGTTTTTTAATGAACGTAGCTTGCATACATATAAATAACAATTTCCCACCGAATGACCACAAAACTATATATGTATGTCACAACGCTACTTTACAATATAATATTAAATATAAGAAAATACGTCAAATAGCAATACTCACTACACAAGATAATACAACAAATAACTCCTTAAGCTAAATGAATCAAAAGATTCTGATATGTTTCGTTACCTTGGTTGCAACTATCACAAGTTGATGCCTACCTACTTACAATAATATAAAGTGAAATTGATATTGCTGAAGCAATGGAAGATTCGCCACCACTCACTGGCCTAATAAAGTCAGATAACGAAGGCCTACAAGGCCTCGCTACAGGCCACCTCGCCGTGTAGTTATAATTCAAAATTCAATAAAGTTCAACCCTAACTGTAATAAGTGCCGATATTTACAAGTGGCCACTTGATGTGTTATACATTGTATAGTTCTGTGAATTCAAGTGCCTATGTACAGACAAAAAATAGGAAATTACAGTCAGCATGCGAACTTCTCAACCAGAATGTCAATATAGAATATTGATTAATTTTCATTGTGATTAAGATACATTCAAATGTAACATATTTTCGATTTTTTATCTTCCAACGACTTTTTCTTTAATCCTCATAGCGTATTATGTAACCGTTACCTTCACATTTTGGTATACTTTCTTTTTTATACTACAGCTCCTATCTCCTTTATATATGTATTGTTTGTTGGAATGTATTCAGAATGCTGACTATAATTTTTACATTTGACTAATACAAAGTTTGCGCTTTAGACGATACGATAGTTTCTTATGATTCACTGATATGTCACGATAATAGTTAACTATTTTAAAAAATTTAAAAAGTTATTTAAATTGCTTTGAAAATTACAATAAAAGATCTTACAGTACATGTACATATATAAATATAGTTTGCTACACACACTTTCATATAAATCCATTAACGTATGCAATTAGTTTTCAATAAAACACTTGCTTAAAATACTCGCTATCGAGTTTAACTTATACTTCATATATTATAATATGCAATACTCGTTTAGTTCTATAAGACGCAACATTTACAAGAGAACAGTACAATATCAACAAGAAATAAAATAAACGTCTCGTCACAGTCGCTAACCGTGTGTCTCCTGCGACCTTAGGATGACGTTTTTAAACCAACAGGTAAATATTCATAATTGATGAATGATCCGCAGATCGACTACTTTAATAATAAGAAGCACGATATAATAGACGACTAGTAGAGATACTAAAGAACGTTGCCAGTTGGTCGCGGCTCAGTGATCGAACTTATCAACTATGAGACATTTATAAATACACAACAAGTAAATTAAGAGATACAGACAACAATATTAAACTGCTCTAGAAGCCCTGTCGGAATGGATTCCTGATGGCACTTGGGGCCGGGGCGGGAGTCGGTGCCGCGGCAGGGGCGGGGGTGGGCGCCGTAGCTGCTGACCCGGCTCTGAAGGGGTTGCTGGCTGGAGGTTGAGGCTGCGCTGGCAGCTGTCGAGGCTGACTGTACCCTTCTTGTTGATAGCTTTGCTGCTGAAAACCTTGCTGTTCATAGCCTTGTGAATAGTTTTGGTATCCGTCTTGGTATTCATATTGTGTCCCATCGACATTGGACTCTTGCACGGAATCCCCTTGTCCACCCATAGAGCTGTACTCCAAATGATTTTTAAATTCACCATTCACTGGTCTCTGATCTTGCATACTATACGTCTGATACTCTTTATCCGGAGGATCTGCCATCAAAATATTTGCCTCATTCTCAAAAGGCTTGAAGTCATAAATATGACGCAGATATATTAAAACAGGCGCGTATAGTAGATTACTGAAGGCAATAAACAAATTAAGTGCGGTGAAACCAATAGCCTCCACTACCTCTCCAGCTATGATGGGTCCAACGGCATAAGCGAAAGAGTATGATATATCAGCAATAGCGTAGATGCTTCCGTAAACAGACACATATCGAACATCCACGAGGTATCCTAGAGTTGGTAAAAGGGCTGTGTCAATGAGAGCTATACCAAAGCAGATACCACAAATTGGAATCATTAACATTTTGTATGAGCTTGCAAATGGTATTATAAAACAGCATAGGCCCTCTAAAGCCAAACCACCAGCTGCCATTAACCATTGATGCTGTGGATACTGTTTTGCCATTTTTACTGTTATAATAACCCCTAACACGTGTGGAAAGAAGGCCGGTAGCCAAATCATACCAATTTTCCAATTATCCTTTGTCAAATTGTCTTCCATCCATAGAGATATTGTTGGTTCCAGGAAAGCCAATGCCACATTTGACATCATTAAGGCTCCAGCACATACCGCGATATAGGGGTCCATCAATAGTTTCCAAATAGGAGTGCCAGCTGGTTTTGGTTGGGAAGCCTCTTTCATTTGTGTCTTTAGTGGTTTCATAACAAGAAGTAACATAAAACCGTCCAAAAGAGATATCAGTGCAAGTATTAGAAACGGTACTTCTTTTCCGGCGAATTGATATAAAGCTCCTCCAAATGGGGGAGCAACAAGACATCCAAAACTTATAAAGGCTAGAGCAATACCAAGTGCCTTTGAGCGTTCAGATTCTTCAGTAAATCTGTCAGCAATCATTGCGAGACCAGAAGTATCTGCGAAGGCAGATCCAACACCCTGAAGACTTCTCGCAAAGAACAACATACTATAACTCCTCCCACAGGCAAATATCGACGTGGAAAGAAACATTATTATAAGTCCGATCATCATAGGAATATCATAACCTATGCGGTCAATTAAGGCACCGGAAAAGGGATTAATCATTAATTGTACTATCGCCTTGGATGCGAACAGAACTCCAGTCGCTGAATCCTGGCCTTCATGAGATGCTGGTATAATTTTAGTCGGTATTATAGTTCTATTTCCTTCCTTGATTGGCGGCAACGTGACAACGTGATCGTAGCCCGCCTCTCCCCAAGCTCCAATATATCTTAAATAATCTGGTATGATCGGTACGATTACCATATAGAGCATGTTGTCTAGTAGGAGGGCTATAGACACTATTACTAAAATTATCTTTCTTTGAGACGTGGGTTCCTGTATTTTCTCCCATAGTATTTCGCGTACCTCACGAATCTCCAGATTAATCACTGGAATAACGGCGTTGTCAATTTTTTGCCACACGGTTTGCGGTTCCTCCGACATTTTGGAGTATTTCTAAATATCTTTATATATTTGCTCAAAAAAAATTATTATTTCAAGAGGCTGTGGACCATGGTATCGTTGCTCGCTTCACAAATCATGGGATACGCCTTGCCACTCGCCGCAACCCTCGAATGGGACTTCGGAACCTGACAACAGACAGAAATGATCATTTAGTTATCATTTCATCGTCACAGGATATAAATAGAGCCGCAGGAGCGAGCGGCGAGTTTCAAAAGGAATATGAGTCGATCTTTGTTTCTGTTAGTTGACATGGTTCCTCTATCCCAATAAGAAAAATCACAACTTTTCCAACTCTCAAAGACGATTCAGAGTCCTTTTGAAAAAAGCACCACAATTACAAAATTTTTATACGAATACATCGGACACGAGAAAATTTAAAAAATATATTGTCTTTGTAAGGGTCCAAAACATTAAATAAACAATTTGTTTTCAGTGACTTGTCTAACAACTTATTTGGTAGGAATTCAATTTGCGTCGTCAAGCAGCGTCGTTGTCAAGAACGCAAACTCATTACTAAGAGAAAGGGTCCTTCCCCATTTTTGCTCAAATTGGAAAGCTTTTTATACAGTTTATAAAAAAAACTATTCGTAGGTGTTTTTTATTTCTTGGAATTATCAGCGCACTGATGTCAAAAGCAATGATAAATAGCTCTATTCGCTCAGCTAGAAATTTTTCACATAGATTCTTAAAAAATATATGAATATTAATGTCATGACTGTATAATAGGGCATAAATCCGTCTCCCATTAGCCAATATAAATTTTTGGAAACCCCTTAACGTTCTCGGAGATAAGGATTTACTATTTTCAAAGAAACGAGATATCCTTAAGTGCACGGATGACTACAGAATATCAATGAAAAGAAAAAATTTACCGAGAAACGTGAGCGGAAGCGAGGAGGGAAGCGGGGGGGGGTGTCGTTAGACGCTCGATGTAACAGAATACTGATGTTAAATACAATGCTAAAGTTGTTGGAAAATTGTTTTAAGAAGCTCTTCATTTGAACCTTAATTTGTTTTAAAAATCGTATCAACATTATCCATAACAGACGCAGTTGAGGTAAAAGTATTTGAGGCAATTATTTAGCTTATCGAATTTTGATATGAATCAGATTTTAGGAGACTTTGATCACCAGGCGTGATGGATTGTGGAAAAAGTTAAAAATATGAAACTGAATAACATCATAATAAAGAGGTCGTTAACAAATCTCATTTATATTAATATATGCAACAATAAGAATAACGAAATGAAAGCAATGTAAAATTAATTTAAAGAGCATGAGGTCGTTGCTTATAACAAATGGTCTAATGCTACATGACGGTAGAAGTCGACACGATAACTATCAATTCCAGTAGTGAAACGACATAATAACACTCATTAGAATGACAACAGACGTTCTATGATTAACTCAAATAACTTAAAGTAAATATTTAATAAAACTAAGAAAAGCTATGTTAGTGCCATCCAGTTTAAACTTGTGTACAAATACCACATGTAATATGTGTGATGTAGGTCAAGGGTCTGCTCCGCGCTCGGAACTAAGTTAAGAGTGTACAAGGACCATTTCATTATAGAAATATTTCTAAAAGCTTATTAAAACATTAGACTCGCGCTTTATGTTTCAGTAAACTCTTTATTATCGGAGACTAGAGGTTGGGGAAAGTAGGTTACTGGTCAGTAATGTTTGCCATAATTATTTCTTACATTTAGTGTTTAAGGGAAATGGAATCGCGTGACCTATGGGGTTGCATGGTAAAATAAATGAACCTGTCGAAAGTGGGGTAAGGACGGGGCCGGGCTAGGCCGGGTGAAGCCGGGTGAGGCCGGCTAGTCAGGGTCAAGCCGAGGAAAACAAAATTATTAGTTTTTTTTACCGCCATTTGTGACCTAAACTATAAACTGTAACCCCCGCTCCGAGAACGACATGGAACCGATTATACTTTTGTATTAAACAGTTTATTCACTGTAAATACAAGTTTGATTACCGCATTCATATATTGATCGATTTTCATTAGATTTTTTTGATGACGCAGGAAATATACAACATATACAATGGGTGCAAACTTTAAAAGTTACCTTGTGATATTTCTTGTCCTGTCCCGCTGCACTTTATCATCTTTATAATATATAATGGTATCATAGACTCTAGCGAGTCTTCATTTAAATAAAACAAAAGTACTGCAGGCGTTTCGTTGACTTTGATCACGGATAGACGAGATAGGAATGTCATAAGTAACCGAAATTTCGAGATTACGTAGCTTATAAAACAATAAAATTACGTAGTATATTCTAAAATAATTGATTTTACTTAATAATATGTTATTTTTTGTTAGTTTTGTGTAGTAGTTTAATCTCAATTAGTGTTATTCCAACAAGTCGATATAGAATCTGATGTGATGTTGTTCTCAAAGCAGGCCGGTGCGTGATGTTAATATAAATAAGACCGTCGCCCTAACGGGATTATGTTGAAGGTAAACAGACGTATTAGAATGAAATGAAATTGCAATTGCTATGGAGGACCGCGCCCGCTGGGTACAACGCTACGAGAATATGTAGCACATGTGTAAAATCAATATTTTGATATTTTTCATTAAACTCGTAAGATGAATTCATTCGTCCTATGACAAAACACACACTTATATTGAAAATAAAATAAAATCTTTAAAGAGTTACTATCGTCGTGAAGTCAATCAATAATAAACATGTCCATCGAACGCTTCATATTAATTATTACTCGTAAGGAAGGAGCCAAGTTTATTATTACTTAAGAGTATTAAAAAATAAAAATCAGATAACAAAATTATTTACGAGTACATTATCACCTGCGGAGGTACAGTCGCCGTCTTCAAAGGGCAGGTGAATGAGGGTGAGGTAATTTCAAAGGGGCCAGCGATCCCGCGGGAGAAGGAAATACCAGCCAACAGACGGCAAACTAAAATAGACCTTAACGACGACATAAATGAGTCCACTTTTAACACACTCTACATTAGATTTATTTTGGACGACTGCTGTTATAAATGGAACAAATTGAACTTTAGTGACATATGAATAGAGGTTAGTTTATATAATACAAATCCAGATCAGGGAGGATTTGTTAGTATGCGGGTAATACATTTTTTAAAAGCACTCAGACTGTTTCTGTTAAATAATTAGTGTCCAGTCAGAATTCTGTTTCAGAAACGTCCACTGAATGCGTTACCAAATTAATAAAATTGTTTTGAATATTAATAATATTATCAATTCACAGTTGAATTTTACGTTTAATTGAAATGTTTTATAAATGAAAAGTTTTTAACAAACTTGAAAATTCAATATTCAATAACGAAATTTAAATTTACGTCGTAAGATTATGCTCACCGAAAGTCTGCTGCTAGCAATAAACTGTTAGTCATGTTTCACGATTAGTTTGTTAATTATAAAATTAATACAATTCCGTATCAGAGTTGTACACAACATATATTGCGAAATAATATTTACAGAGGCCAGCAACAACACGCCATCTTATAAGTCTTATGTTATAATACATTTAAAATAATCAAAATCATTGTATCATGCGCTGAATACATCTCAGCAAGCTTTACAACGACACGTAATTTACGTAACACCAAGGATATCATTATTGAAGAACAATGATAAAGTCACTCTCAGCTCTCCGACACGAAATAAGAGTACATTTGTTGTATGAGTCTCTGACATGTCATGAAATGTTATCTTCTATAATATCTATACCTATCGCCATCTATAGAAAAACCAAACAAATAGATTTAGTATTTTCTAAAACGAATAAATAAATGTCGTATCACAACCGGCTTCGGAGAAGGGATGAAATCTTACCATCCTCGAAAATAAACAAAGGCCACAATTGCCGCAACAATGGCTCACGTCAAGTTAACCTGCAGGATGTATATTCTTAGTTATTTGTGCAATGACTCGACCACTTTCTACTACTTATATGAGTGGCCTCATTATATATTGCGTTATATGTATTATATATTCCCTACTCTACATAAGTCGCATGAATATTTTCCTAACTTTACATCCTCGGGCACCCTAAATATATTTCAAGTGCTGTGTATAACGAGTCTCCGTGCCTGTAGCGTCTCGTCTTCGTCGTCGATAGAGCACGCCCGACTCTACAACGATCACGTGACCTTTGTTCAGAGCACACTCTACACCAGAAGTGTTCACTCTATGACGCGATCCCATTGTTTTATGTACCAGCTCTCGAGAACTGAGTTCATACTGAACTGAATTCGATACGAGCAAATAAACCTATAATATGAGTATTTCAAATAGGAAATTTTAAGCATATACATTAATGTGATATAAAAGGTTGTATCTCTATCTCATGATTACTGAAACGCTAAAAGCTATTTCTTTATAAAACAAACGAAAACAAAAAAGGACGCCGAATAGATTCCTATTAACAGAGACATAAACGCGAGAATGCAAAAGGGAAAATAAATTGCTTTTTTTCTGCTTTCCATTTTCGAGGGGAGAATGGGCAAAACTGGATTATATCGCCAGGGTCCCCCGGGGCGAGGAGGTGCCCCGGGAAAAGTTGGCTAAGTCAACAGTAATCTCGTTTGACGAGTTTGGGTTAGTGTGGCGAGGGAAGGAGTTACGACCTTATACACGTTTCATCAGACCAGATGGCCGTTGGAACGTTTTAAAGAGTAAATTATGGCAAATATTCCTCTTTGCTTTTTATAAATAAACAGAATTTATATCACCTCCTGATGTATACAACACCGACACCAGTAGACGTCCACAGACACAGACAGCTCATATGCTTTGTAGTTTGAATAGAAATGAAATTAAGAACAGCGATAGTTTTATAAGGAATGTATATTTGACGACTGACTACAAATTAAATAAAAATGTTCCAGGTGAAGTGAAACTCAACTAAACATATACAAGTCGTTTATAAGAGTGATATTTAAAAGCTACACAATCATGATAATATTGTAATATACAAGGAACCACTAATTGAGGAACAACCATTAAATTTCCACGGTCCATGGAACACGAGACGACGTAATTGCTTTGCGTAAAATAGAACACGGGGGAGAATCGCACAGATGAAGCCATTCCTCTTAAATGTTTACACAAATATCCAACTTATTTATCTGTGATAAGGTTCATTTTCGTACAGAAATTCGCGTTAATACTAAATACGTGTAGTTTGTTGTAAATAGCGATAACAAGAGTACATCGTACTATGTTGTAACTTGACTATTGTGTTACAAACTAGCCAGTTCAACGACAGAGTGAAAAAGTTAATAAATAATACAGAACGCTGTATACTGGAATTTCAATATTGAGAATGAAATACCATTTCAGAAAATGTGCAGCCACATTTATATCAAAAATAAAATATACAACAACAACTGCTGTAAGTGAACCTGTGAAATCGGCTCTTACATGTTATACATCAATCTATTTCGCTTTATGAAACATTTAACAAACTGATTTAGGAGCATTTAATGCTCTAAATGTTAGTCGTCATTCATAAACTTTTCACCAACTGAATCGAGGAAACTTAAAGGTTTGCTAAAATGTCAGGCGACTTTTTTATGTTGTTTTGACAGGGGTTGGACAAACAAAATTTATCCTTATATATAATAATAAATATTTAATAAGCTGTCATCGTCCATGGATGACATAAAATGTTGCATATCTAGTAAAGAAGATAGTTCTTTATCTCTGGATATTTTACGTTTCTTTATATAAGAGTGCTGTAATATAAATCTTGATACGAAGTTACAAAACCTCTATAAGATAGATGGATATATTCCCTAACGGCCGGGGGACGGGGCAGGTCTACTTTACTGTCCAGTAAACGTGATGGGCACTTTGTTCCATTTGTTCCTCCACATTTGTCATTTATTTTATTCTCTGTCCTCACACAAAAACCTTTTACGACCCTGCACGAGTGGATCGTCATGTTCCATTCCGTGCTGTCCTCCCCTTCCTAGTTTTTCAGTTTTTTTCTCACAAAACGCAATCTAATTTTAATGTTCACTGCGGAACCAATCTTTTAATATTCTGTCAGTCCGTGTGTTGTAGTTATGTTCCTGTTAGTCAGTACAGCCTCTGATCTTAATCTGTGTATATTTTGGTGTTGGACGTGTCTTTGGTATTAGCGAACCTTATCAGGATCGCCACAAATCATCCCTTCCTACCCTCTCGCGTTACTGACGGCTAATTTAACAAGGGGACCAGGAAACATGTGTACCGCTAAGGCTGTGTACAGACGGGAGCATTCAAAGATATTACCAAAGCTAGAAATATATTTTATACAGAAACTAAATAAATTCTAAATATATTGTTATAAGTCTTTTAATAAAGTATTGAAAATTATCATATCTTCAATCGATTGTTATATAACTTATAGATAACGAAAACAACAATCTTTACATGACATTCATATGAAATTTCAGTATTCATGGAGTATGTGATTTCTCTGGCCATTTCACATATCTTATAATAATAATATTCCGTATAAACTGAATATACCGAACGCCGGATCCCAGCTATCGTAAGCTTTGTAAATGTCAGAGCGAGGGCGGACCTCCTTCAAATATTATTGTGTCATAACGGGGCCATATTTCATGGCTGCGACAATATTTTTATACGTTACATTGCACGCACAATTATGTGTTCAGTGGCGAAACACTTTACACCATCACAAGTACTGTGCTACTAGATTCATTGAAATCCTACAATTTACTTTGGCGCTAGAACAGACGAGTAGTATAACATAAACAGACCTAACTAAAAATGTATATATTAAGTGCTACTAAAAAGTCTGAATTAGTTACCAAATTATTATTTCTTTACAAATATGGTATAATGATTTGACCTAAGTTATTTTAGGTAGATACGTATCGAGAACACTACAGCATCCCTCTAAGTCGAGCAACA
>DVQP01001111.1:0-17120 GCA_018231745.1 Danaus eresimus | reverse complement strand
CTAAACATAACATTTGCTTTATTATCAATATCTGTATCCAATCTGACCACGGCTCGTTCAGTTGTTTTAGCAACAAATCATCCATCTATATTTTCATAGTGTAGTTTTGTTTCATTTCATTAGTAGGAAAATGTTAGGTCAATGTAGTTATTAACATATTGATATGTATATTCCATTAGTCCGTATTTTCTCACATATTACGATTTCGGAAAATCAGATTTCAAATATTAGTTTAGCATCAGTAACTCTTTTTTTATTACCCTGTAAAAAATAATAAGAATTATATGTTATTAGCGTTTAAATGCAGATATTACGCCAGAAAAATTTTTAGATAAAACTATGAAACAATTTTGGTTTGATGCTGTTGGAGTGATTCTAACAAAGACCGTAATTTGCATCATTATACCGAGTGTGCAACGGAACTATTCCACTAATGTTCTAAATTTCACTTTACATTTTATCCTACCGTTTTCTGTAAATGACTTCATTATATCTAAAATAATTATAAAATAAAACATTCACTGATGGCAGTCAACTCCCACTTTTAATTACTTTATACTGTTTTAATGTGTATTTAGGAACCTTTGTCTGGTTGAAAATTGAGTTGAAATTAGGTTACTTGCCTTGCTTAGCGCCGTTGCTCTTTAAGATTAAATAGCAGAATAACATTGACTCTGGAAGAGAATTTTAACTTAGTTGGTTTTATTAAGATATTTTGTACTTTGTTCCATCGGTTTAGATTAGGGCAAACTTAACGGTTTTAAGATATTTTGCGGATGCTCTTTTTAACGTAGTATTTTATGGTTCCACAATTTATATATATAATTGCTCTACTATAACAATGTAGATAATAGGTAATGAAAGTAATATATTTAATTAAAACAGGTTCGATATCGTAACAATAGAATAACCTATTGGATCCCCAAACTTTCACTATGGCTTGATAAAAACTATTCAAAACAAAGCTAAATATAAAATAAAATTCCTTACAAAGCCATATAAGAATAACCTATTCATACTACTGTCACTAGTTAGCTTCGATTATCCCTAAACGCTGTCACTATACGACGCAAACTGCAACTCTATAAATTTCACACGACCTGTGAACAGTACTCCCGATCCCCAGGGCGTTTGGCGTCAGACCAATAACATAGCCAACGACCGCATATGGTATAATAATGCCATTTAGTAAGGAACGCGTCGTTTGGTATTATCAATATGGCCTCGAATGAGAGTTACCGAGTCTGCCCAATCACCTCAAATAATTACACGCCGACGGCTAACTTTGCACGTGCTTTGTAATTCTAATATCGGATGATGCATGCATGCATGTGTGATCGTTTGTATTAAATGTGTTAAGTGTAATAGTGGCTAGTGTAAGCTTGCTTTTTGTTTCAGTTTAATAATTTTATAACATCAGATTCTTATTTTTTTCACTGAGGCTGCAATTGTTACAATTAATCGTATTAATTTATCCGCGATTCTAGAAACGTCACCGGTAGAAACTAATTTAAACAAAAATTAACAAAAGTTAGAGTTTCCTATTTTCTCAGTCGGATTATACTCATATTGCTACTGCAACTTAACAATTTTATGTCCTAATTTGAGGCTAGCCTGCAAAAAGGAAAGTAAATACAGCTGATGAATGAGCGTTCACAACAAACACAATTAGCAATGATCCAAGACAACGCTCTCACGGCGTTAGGTAATCCAGTTCACTTGGATTTTATAATACTTTTAAATCTTGATACCGAGATGATATTTTGAAAGCGGTACATAAGAAACTTAAAATATAATAAGTATGAAAAATGATTAAAAATATAAATTTTTTTAATATAAAGTTTTGTCTTACTGTAGTCAAATAAAAAAAAAATACTGATATAATCAGCTGTTATCATTGCCAAGAAGTCTTGTTTATTTCTATGGATTGTCATTATTTTACTGCAGTTATTATATAAAAATTAATTATACTGAGAAGAGAAAACATTTTTTATATAATGTTTGAATGTCTTATCTAGTACTAATTCAATCTGTTGAAGTATATGTTAAATATTATGGAGGAAATGGAGTGTGACGTCATTAGCGTCGCGTAATATACATAACAATGTGCGGAGTAATCGAATTATCACGCTATAATATTTCTTGTATGATATAGTGTGAATCCATCCTTAGACGGCTATCATTACCCGAACCGTTGGTAATTTGTTTTATCTGCTTTTCCGTTAAAAGGTATTTAACATTTTTATCTTTTCTTTTTACAACTACACTATTTAAACGAAGGCTTTTACGAGATATTAAACGAAGTAATGGGATTTAAACTAATAGGTGCTATCGGCGTATGCTTTAAATGGTTAAATTAACCTGTATATATTAACTAGTCCAAATAATTGTGTTTATTTGTAAATTCAATTGCGTTCATCTGATATGGTGGTGTTTAGTCTGAAAAATAACAAAAGAGAAAAACAACAGCAGGCATAAGTTTAAGTTTATAAGGTAAAAGTATATTTAATTTTTTGTTTATTTGTATGTATTTTCACTATGTACCATTCCTTTTATCCATCCATCCATCGTTCATTGGAAAATTGAAAATGTCAAGGTTCTGATGTTTCTAGAATGCATGTTTTGTTATTAACACATGCATGGTTATCGTCTTATTAATATATTTTAAATTGTTTCATGTTCAGGAATTATTAACATTAAGTTAACTGAATTCGACTCGTTTCTGCGTTTTAAATATGAAAATAATTGTTACTGTCTGGAAAAAATAAATAAATTGATAAAGGTAAAAACTTACTATTATATAACAACAAGCTGACCTTTTTTTTATAGTAAAACTTATTTGCACTAAGGTTAACAAATATTATCATAGGCTTTTATAAAGTTATCCAACATTAACACCATAAAGGCACAGGGTGTTGGTACGTCGTGCTCAGATATTAAACTTGTTAGTTTTGGGGAAGTTATAAGTGTCAAGAAGACGTGCGGCTTACCTTGACGATATTCATATAACTTGAAATGCACCTCAGAGATGGCTAACCGAGGCCCGATAATTAAATTTGCTCAACTCCACTAAGATAGCCTCGGGTTGGATGTTGTGATACAAATGGCGTCTGACGGGGATTATCAAGTTGTGATCACGTACCCTGAGAAAATTAAGTTTGACCAAACTTAAGCAACAATATCATGATTCAATGATTGATCATTTAATAGCCATATTGGTCATATAATGTTTTTATTGTTAAAGTATTTTCATATACATATACAGCAAAATAATTTATATTTATGTTTATTTAAAAAGTGAAGGGGAATCTGATGACCTTATCCATGTTATATTTGTTGCAGATATAAATAGTTTTATAATTAACGCTGTTTATATGATATATATTAAAGTAAGTATATATGTGCATACCTTTCCCCAATTAAGTAATGGCACAATAGCTTAATTGACAAAGCGACAGGAACGCAATATCCTTTAAACAGCAAATTCCAATTGTGCTAACAGTGAGTATTATTTCTTCAATCTACAGATATATTACTTTTTAGGTAATTTAGTTTATTATTATTTCAATGATGTTTCATAGAATATTATAATAATATGATACGTTTTCATTTACTCGTTATCGTTACTTGTTACCCGAAGCTTGTGATAAAATATTTAATTTAAGGAAAAAAATATCAACAATTAAAAGCAGAATTTTAAGGAAACTGTGATAGATAGAATTAAACCTGAACATGTTTCAGAACTCTGTAGCAACCGTTTCGTACAATAACATGGAATATTACCAAATCTCCTAAGATTAATTAGCAGACCCAAAATTGATTCCGGGATAAAGCTTGGCAGAAGATGTTGATTTATCGCTATAGTACTACAGTTTTGTAACCAAATATTACAAAACGCTAGTATAACACCCTTTGTCTACCTTATAACTATTCATGTACCTTCTATTCTTATTTTGAATTTTTAATTGAGGGTACGGATACGAGTCAATCCAGTTACTAATATTTACATTGAAATGTAAAAGCCCTTGTCGATCAAAATGACGTGCAGGAAATGCACAGGGGAATGATATAGCGTGACTAGTGGCTTAAGTCCTGTCATCGTTGAAGGCTTATCAATTTACTATGAGGATATAAAAGAAAGCAACTGACATATATTTATTTAAATTAAAAATAGCAAAGGTCATAAAAGTAAAACAGAATAAACGAATCAAATATTTCTTGGCCAAAGATATATTTAATAATTTGTGCGAAAAAATGACAGTTTATTAAAGGAATGATATAGTGGTACTACAACGAAAATACGAATACAACCAAACGTATTTGAGAACGTAACAGAGTTAGCAAAAATGATATTAGTGTGTAATGTCGGTTGGACGGGAGCGCTGGATCGTAACTAAATTGTGGATTTGGATCGATCTGGTATTTCGACGTTGGAATTTGAGTGTTGTGACGAGTGGCTTGTAGCTTATGTATATTTTGTATACGTACGGTTCGGTTTATAAAAATCCTATTACTTACTGGGCGCTTTACTCTCTGTGGCACTAATATGTCAAAAGCATTGAATTGAAATTGAATTTTGAATTTGAAACGATCCCAATTTGTGATTTGAAATATTGAACGATGCTCTTATGAATAGATATTCAAGCCATTTACACGTGAATTAGAATCTGTTTACCTATTTCTTTCAATGCTCTTTGACACATAATTCATTTTTTTAAATGAAAAAAAAAGGATTAATCTATTTCTATTAATAGTAAATATATTGATAGTTTTTTTAAACAAAAAAAATATTCCTAATTAAATTCATAGTTACGGTAATTCTTTTGTTTTATTTATTAAATTTATACATTTATCCGGAATCAAACATGTCCATCTTGCCTCCACGTCCTGAAACATGCCATGCGAAGTACAGGCTGCCCGCAATAAAGCAGCAATATCATCCACGCTAGAATGCTGCTACCTGGCAGGAATCTAGTTGAATTGTGAAAGAGATCGTAAACTGGGGTGTCATCTCATCACAGATCTAACTTGACAACTTCATATACCATACCAATGTGATGGTATTATAATCTTTATTTATATCAAAGCTAGAATCATTTTACCATACACTGGACAGGTGTTACCCAAATAGCGAATAGCAATACCGCACCGTTATCTATTTAGCATAACGACAACGGTGATGTTTGGGACGTATGGTTTTTTTAACCTCGTTTAAGTTATCCACGACTTTCTGTCTTTGTTGAAATATTTTATGCGTTTAAGTTCATTAATATAAGCAAATAATAATTCATAAAGACATTATATACCAAATTAGTCGAAGAAGAGAAATAAATCTGAACAACATTTGTAGAGTCCAAATTTTATCGTGATAGATATAGTAAATTATATTTAAAATTGAAAGGGCTGTTTTTAGAATTTTAAATACTAAATTATCTGTATGCTAGTCGGAATACTAAATAACAATAAGCTATTGAGTGTCGCAAGTTAATCGAATTTAATACCACCGTTGAGCGTTGTCACTCTAAAACAAATAACATGACATTGTTTTATTGTTCCTGTTTAATGTTACGATCTTCGAAACACTTGGACACGGTAATGTCTGAAGTTTTGCCGACTTCCATTCATCTGATTCAATTCAAAACTTCCTCAGGTTTGTTACAACTTTTAAATGTTTATACTTTCGTTTTGAGTTTACTGAGTGCGGTCGTGATAATATTATATGAAATGAGTTTGAGATTAATCTCTTATCCGATTTTAACGAATTTCCATACGCCGCCTGCGTATCTCAGTCAATAAATATTTATATGAAAATAACATTAAAAAAGAAGTCAATCCTAACGTCTTCAAAAATTATGTTAAGATACAATAACTTTTCGTTATGAGAGTTAAAAAGAAAACGAGTCTTTATTGTCAAATCATTTCTATGTTTTTTTTTCTAATATATAAATATATTTTATTAACATTCAATTGTAAACCCCGAATTAAATAGAAATTAAATCCTAATCAATATTTCTGCTATCATAAGGAGAATCGTTTTGTAATTAAAATGTATTCGAGTTCGCTAATTTGTTTGAGAAACATATGTAAGTTAATTTGGAAAGTTTTTAAATTTGAGAAAATACATTCTAAGTAGTGTATTTCGGAATTCTAAACTTTTAGGCTAAATTAGCAAGCACTAAAGTTCTACTATACTGTTAAATGGAAACTGCTTACGTAGGTAGTGCAGTTTGAGAACTATATCCGAGTAATCAATGCACAATATTAACTGACCGATACCGGTGTAAGTAAACGATTTCGATTGATGCAAGTTACTGCCGTAAATACGTGTCGTCTCTGTCAAGTATCAGTGGTTTAAAATAAAAATAAATGCAATGTAATTTTTCAATAACTTGCAAATTGATTCATAATAAAATATTGTTTGAAAAAATTCAAATGTGTATTGAAGGAAATAGCTTCTTTTATTTTGAGTCTCTGCTTAAAAACTCTTTGTTACAATTGATAAATCTAATGCGTGCTATTTCAGGACAAAGTGCATTTCTAAGTACTAAATAGCTTGTTACCTCTTTACTAATTTTAGAATACAATAGTTAAACTTCAAATATTTTAATATTATGGATGGAAATTAATTATTTTCCAAGTTACTAGCGAATATATGAGAGTAAATCTTTTACTATAATAATTATAGAACCAGATTTACTTTGCTAAACAGTCAATTTATGTACAGGTTTTTAAGCAGCAGATTCTGGATGTAGGAGGCATCCGTTATAGAAATAATGATTATACCATAGATTCGCAAGTTCTAAGCAATTTTCCAAACTTACCTTCGTAAAGACAATGTAAGGAACGTTTTCAAGTTCGTGATGAAGAAAGTTCGTACATTAATTTTTGGATAATATATTTTAGTTATAAAATTATATATTGTAAATGATTTACATTTTTGTATGTGTACAACCTGTTTGAATTTAATAAACACAAATTATTAGATCGTCGATCGTCGATTGTATTTCAAAAGCATCCAAGCAAACTTATATTGGTTGGAATCTCTATTTTGTGGAACATTTACGTAACGCTTTTATAAGTTTAACGTTCGCTCCATTTTTTTGGAATCCAATATCCTGAATAGCATGCCTTGATAAAATGGAATTTAAAGAACGCTAGATAAAAGTATCGTCTCGTTACTACTAAGCTTATCCTTTCCAAGAAGATATCCTAAGTTGGAAAACCATTTTTAGTTCATCCCTTTTATAGGAGAATTGTTTGAATTGTTCCTTAGCTTTTGATAGAAATTTCAGAATCACATCAATGACCCGTTTTGTTCTATGTTTACAGCTTAAAGGAATAACTTAATACAAAAATAAATCTGACCATGATCCCACTGTTAGAGCATTATAATGATACAGAGGTATTTTACGCTATGTTAAAAAAAGTATATTTTCTTTGAAAAACACCTCGAGCCGCGTTCTATGGAAAGGAAATTATTTTAGCCGTTAAAGTAACATACTTATTTCGAATATTTATTATATAGGAGGCGAAGATTACATAGTAGTAGGAGCTTAATATTAATTTATATTTGTTGACAAAATATATTTGAACCAAATATTTCTTTACTTGTATTCATATAACACACCCACAATTAATCAAAATAGAACGTAATGCGATTGAACAAGATGAAGGAGATTGTTAGAATTATTTATTACAGTCTACACGCCATTACCTACTTTATCGTGATCACTTAAAGATGAATGTATTTTTTATTTTATTAAAAACATATCAACATCCATAATAAGCTTCTTTATGAGCCTCTAATTTATTTGGTGCAATTTAAAACCTAATGATTTCTTTTGATATGATATTTATAAAGTATTTTAGGTATTTGAAAAAATATTCACAGTTTTCTTCTTTAAACTAATCTTATTTACGGGTTGAGGTTGCCTGAGACATATTTAAAGGTAAAGATTTTTAAATATTGGTCTCTTAATTATATGTTACGCATTTATATAAATTACGTAGGAATAATCAATAGATTCTACAGATTCAAATGTCATTTCAGTCTCTCTCAGTTGAAAATTAAGTTTCACAAAGATTATACCAGTGAGTTTAGTAATTTTGATTAAATGAAATTATACAATTCCTGACGCTTTCGAGAGCTTAGTTAACATTTTCCGTATTAAAATAGAAGATTTTTATTTAATCTACAATTCTTCAAATGGACCTGAGTCCTTCACCTGTAACCTCATCGACAATATACATTTTTTATTATAAGATTATTAATTTTGGTAAAATATATTTTCATTTATGTTTTGAAGTTGTTCACTGACTTATTTCGCGGAAATACCGAAACTTGGTTCAAAGTTTTGGTATTTGCCTCAAAGTCGGTATTGTTGGTCTCCTCTAGATATTCAGGAACACAAAACTTTGATACACGACCGGGCCATAAAACGCAGGGTTTCCTCCGTGCAAGTGTCTCCTATATATTTCAGACCAAGTGTGGAGTGGCTTCCTAATATACAAGTTTTGCCTTTCCTTGTTGATTGATATAACTGTTAACAACTGTTACGGTTTTCAGTCTGGGAACTGTTACACATTCCTATTAACTTCAGTTGGTTTAATCAACGTATGTAAAACTAATGAGGTAAATTGGATAAGTTACCTATTAAGTAAGAGATTGTTTAATTTACGTTAGACTTGCTTGTCGACGTTGCTTACGGTTTAGGTGGTATGTGGGATACAGTAAAGGGTTGCTGTGTTTTTCCTAAAGATATTTATGATGAGGTTACACATAATTTGTACTTTTAAATATAAAAATGATAAAATTTTGTTTGTGTTAAACGAAACATTTTCTTTTTTCGCGTCACAATTTCTATTATATTGCCTAGTTGCAATGATGCTATATTTCGTGACCATCAATAAATTGAATTTATTTTGTAATTAATCGATTTTAAGGAATAAAGATATTGTCAATGTTAATCATTTGAAAAGTACAATATAGGTATATGTTTAATAACATTCTATACGAAAATATTGTTTTGTATTGTCAACAAAATCGTGTTGATATAAAAAAGCCAGTATGTACCTATCGCGATGTCAGGCCGTGGCGATTTTTATTTTCACTGACGGACGCAAGTTCATCGAATTTCCCCTATATGCATTGTGAAGCTTGTTTTAATTTTATCACTCCCTTTTCGAAGCATCGATATTCTATCGCCCGGGTAGTAGATATCGCGTGTAATGCTCTTTATAAGTTACTACACAGACGGTTGGCGCACGAGTACTTTTTGTGTATATTTTTTCAGGTTGAGATTTTGCTTTTATTATTTAACACTGAAAGTAATATATAGTTCATTTTTTCGGTAAAATCTACAAGACTTACAGCGCGTGAAACCTATACATAGTTAGTATATATAATTTACAAATACATATGTTTAAATTTTATTCATTCATATCATATTTTTACTTAACTATTATTGTATTATTTTATCTTATTTATATGTATATGAACTGACAACTTACAAAGTATGTATATATATTTACCGTAAATGAGTTAATATTGCTCACCAAACTGGGTGTAAACTTCTGACACTAATCCTATCTGATTTATAGTCGTACCTATAGTATTTATAACCTTCTTGTTATAACGGCGTCGATCACAAGAGGGTGCTTTTAATAACGGATACAAATCTTAATTGGAAACAGTTTTTATTTACCATGAAAAGATATATTATTGCTACAAATATTTATATACGGGTTTTCATTATACATTTCATTTGCGAAATATTATATAGTCCAATGGTTGTGCATTTGCTTTTTAAAAATCTAAAATAGGCAAATAGTACATAATGAAGAAAAAAGAAATTATATAATGTTATGTAAATTACGAGATATATCCTTATTAGCTTTGTAATAGTGCGACTCACTAATTAAAAAAATACGATTTATTACAGGTTCTTGAGGCTATGATTGAATTATCAGATATTTTACAATAAGACGTTTCATAATTATTATAAAAAAGAACAGCAATTTTAACTTTGCAATAAATAAAAATTATTATTAATTTTAGAAGAAATATTAATTATAGAAACCTGATCAAAATTAGTTTCAAACAGGATATCTTCTATGACTAGAGAATAACAATAATTTAACAAAACTATTGTTTGAAGATGCTGTAAAAGAGCTATTGAGTGAAATTTCCCGGGAAGTTTACTTAACTCCGCAACCCTTGGAAATCTTTGTCAAAGGCAATATGAATCTCGGTTAGTTTATCAGGTGCTATTATAGTGCATATTTATTCTATAGAATGCTAGACATGTTTTCGTCATTATTATTTAAATTAATTAAGGAATTATATATGTATAATTATACTCAGCAGTTTTCTATATTTGCGACAGCTTTAAAACCATTGTTTTAGTATACTTTAAGTTGAAAGCCTAGATAGTTATCAATTGGACGTAACAATGGTGTAGCCGACATTGTGTGAGTAGTATAGAATAGACTCACGCTATGTTAGAATATTTAAAATGAATTTGAGAGTTCATCGTGGTTTTATGCTATTGAAAGTGTAAATGAAAATATAGTTTATTTTATTTCATATCCAGTTTGCAGTAGGTGATAATAACTGAACCGGTATTTGCATTTTAAACAAGTATATATTTTACATTTTGTTTTTTTTAAACGTATCTTCTTAATTTGTTTTAGTGTGTTATTGAAATTTCAAATATCGATTCAATTGACTATGTAATGAAAATAGAAAACACGAAGCCTGTAATAGGTATTGCCAATTTAAATTATTCTATTTGTTACAGTAACATGACGTATATGTAAATAATGGGGGACAATTAAAAGTTACATCATAAAGCCATAATTACAGACATGTTGAATTTTACAATATTTATCGTAACATTATTGTGGATTGTAAATTTATTTAATTTGTCGTTCGCCGAGCGTGCCGTCATCGCGGTAGCCTAAAGCTTCTTGTTGCCAGAAATAAGTCCCTTCCTCAATTCAAAACCCTTTCCTCTTTTATTTAATATCTTATTTTATGAGCAACACCAAATGTAGCTAAATGATCTGTTCAAACTTAGAGTTCCCCTTATTCGATATAGACTTAGTTTCGTTGTCCTGTAAGGGCTCGTAGCTGTGCTATTAAACGTTATTAAATTTTGATGAACTTGAGTTTGGGTAGAAAGTTTCAATTACATAAAGTACCTACTCGAGATTTTCCAAAATTAATAAGAAACGTTTATAAAATACACCAAAATCTTTTATAAGTAATCTGCTTAAATTTTCCTCTTAAAACTTATCATATTAAGTTTTACATTTTATTTGTTTATATTTTATTCGACAATAAAACGTATTTGTTAAAAAAAGGTGTAGGGACTTTTTTGATTAAGGCAAAGCCCAATAAAGACTTCCAAGACAGCTGTAAGACGTGAGTTGTTTTCTCAATATCACTTTACAGCAGCACACTTGCACCATTAACTGTGAAAAGAGCGATCGACGAGAAGAGATTCAAGGGACAACACAAATTAAAGATACTATTTGGCAAACTCGACCAGAATTTTAAATGGAATATCTAGTGTGTAATGTTTTATTATAAATACAGTATGTGCAATAACATTATAACAAATTGGTACAATGAATTCTGAATCTGTTTATTTATTATTCAATTATATAATGTTGTAAGTAACATTACATAATTATATATAACTTTGTATATAAATTACTACTTATATTAGATACATTAATACACAAATAAGAACTGTACAGAACTGTTCTCTAGACGGTGTAAAGTTTTAAATTCCTGTTGTGGGTATTTCTTTAATTTTTTTTTATTTGGCCAATTCAATAAAACCACGAATTCATTTGAGACCAATGGTATGAATTTTACTAAGGTCATTACACATGTCATTTTTTCTTCACAAATTTCTTAACTGAGAATGTAAAAATGTAATATTCCATTTAATTAGACATATAATAATATTGGATTGGTTATTCAACGTCAACAACTTTTGAAAAGTTTGATTTTACTTCAGCTGATATGTGGATAATGGTAAGAAAAATGTACGACTATACTTTTGAAGACATAGAAAATAATATAATATGAAAATGTCTGTGGGAGAACTGTATTGCTGGTTATGCTCTCTGAAAATTGGTATTTATGAGGGTAAAAATAAGAAGAAGCGGTTCCAATGCTATTATTTCGTATTTTTTATATAAGTTGACTAAATTGAAACGAATATACATAACCTGGGTTCGACAAAAAACTTGAGACTTTAACAGACACGAAAAGGTGTAAATATTCCAAATTATTGTCGAACAGAAAGTAAAAATAGGTTTTACTGTTCCTACTAGGTCTTATCGTAGTAATATTTCTAACTATTTTATATCCATCGTATATTTTCATATGTATATTATATTATTTTTAGTTAATATTTTTTTGCTTTTTTATATCACTCAGTCCAAAATATTTCAAGACACTCTTGAGTCTGTCATATCAAATAAAAAACATACCTTTGACTGAAAAAGTATATTTTCATTAACAATTCTACTTCCAGTATAAAGCCCTCGCTTTCCATTAAAGTTGAAAAACAATATAACGAAACACTACGCGTGACTCTTAATAAAAAGCCTGATGTCGTGCCGCGCCATGTGGGGACGATATCGCGGGGTAACACAAAATTGGGTGTTATATGCGAAGAATACAAATACTGAATTACGAAAAATTGGATAGAACAAACGTTAAGTAATCATATATTTATATACATGTATAAACTATGACTGATATCGATTTCTGTTGTGTCGCTCTTTCATTATTTATTTATTTAAATGCTTATGTTATTGTGTCCAATGTTTTGTTTATGGTCAATAATTTATGTTATAGAAACACAGGTAGCACACATTGTTAAAATAAAGTTTCAAATTTATCGCTACACTTGCTTAAGATCAATTGCGTCTTATTTATTTTTCTAAAGATTGAAAATATAAACTAAAAATATAAGGAAAAAGTCAAAAACGTCATCTCAATTTATGTTATCGTTGCAGATGTAAAAGGCACTAAATACTTATTTTCCGAAAGAAAATGTATCATATTTTTGTGTGACCGCTGCAAGTACAGGAAGTTGTAAACGTGTCAGTATATTTACAATATTTTTATTATTGCAAATATTTTTACTGTGAATACCGGTTTACATTTTAAAAAGATGATTTTATTGGTATATCGAAATAATAAAACACATTTTGGGTCTGTATTCATATTCGTATATATACAAATATATACGAATACAGACCCAAATAATAGTTTAAAAATTATATATATATATACATATATACATTTACAAAGAATGAAACGCCTGAAAGTACCGAATGTTAGCTGAATTGTAACAAATTTTAAAGGATCCCTTTATTGCCACATATTTCACCGTGCATACAGATTGTAACATCTCTTCTCATCGTTCCCCGAAACATCCAACGCAATGTTTTCTGCAACTTTAGCCGTTTTCCATTTATTTACGAGCCCTTTACGTCTCAGGTGCGTCTCATCTAAAAAAGTTTTCAATTGATATCAGTTTAATGCAATCGGTTTCAACGGAAGTGTGATTTTTGATAACTCTTATGATAGATATGGTTTTTGTTACTCATATTTTATGTAATTAATAATATTAGATAATTTTAACAACCTTGTTAAATAAATAATCGAAACCTTTAGCATTTATTACATATGTTATCCGCTATAGGTTACATTTATTATAAACTTCTTTGCAATGTTATATTTCCTCCATATTGCACAGAGGTGCTCGACAAAAATTATTACCAGGTATTAAATATAAAGAAACTTGCATTTTTAAACAGTTGGCTTACTAGAAAAGGTATCTTTAAAATGTACCTTAGGTTTAACAAACTTGGATACTTTATGGCTTGATGAAAATGTAATGCTTCAAAGAAGATCTATGTAATGCATAATACGGCGTTTTGTGAGTTTACTAACGTCTAACACCAATATGCTTCTTTGACGAGTCATTTCTTTGAGAACTAAAACCTCTGACGGTAGCTTTCATCCCTGAAATGAAAGGGCTTTTATAAGATACACCGTTTTCAGCTCAGATCATTTCATACATTTGTAACTGCCGAAGCTTTGAGTATTATATCAGCATTTTCTTTAATATATTTGTGATTTTGAAAGAATTGGGTTTACAAATTATTAATATATAACGTTTGAAGATTTTTTTTTTTTAATAAATTATGCGATACAGAGTTTACTTGAAAAGACGTTAAAAATATTTGAATTGAATTTAAAAGCTATTTAAGGGATAATGAAGTTCCGAATAATCGTTTTCATTTTAAAGAGAAAGTTTTGGTGAAAATTAAAGACAACTTTTCGTTTAAGAACAATTTTCTTCGTCTACATAAGTCTTCTAATCAATATTAATTATGGTGCAAACAATTTTGAAGGTATGTAATTAGTACAACCGTCTCATCATTTTAATAAAATTCACATATGGAATTTTTAATATTATTAATAGTGTTTTGGAATATATATTTTTATTTATAAATTTAATATATCTATATTTGTTTCGGATTCGTTTCCAGATACATCGGTCACTGGAAGTTGTTTCATGTTGCCCATTTTTTTTTTGCGAGCTCCGTAATCGCCAAGCTAACAAAGAAATATATCCTAACTGTATTTGTCGTCTAGTGGGACATGTTCATTTGATTTATGATCTCTTGTGATATTTATATATTTTTATATTCTTCGTTCGGAGCTCTTCTTTTCTTGTGCTCTTGAAGATAATGCGGTTTGCATGATGTATACCTTCGCTCGTGTCGCTGAAGATGTAGCATCGGCTTGATATGTATGCGGAACGACTTACGTGTTTTGTAAAATTCTGTGCATGTATTAAATATTAAGACGTTTTGTATATGTGTATTTAGACTTTCAATTTTCTACTTACATAGAATATGTAACATGTCTTTAATTTGAAGTAACATATATTAATATCGAAAAATGTTGCGGTATCATATTTTTTGGTTTTTAACTTATGATAAATTATCTGACTATTTCATATTAGTTCATAATACGTGTGTATGTTGCAAATATTTATTAAATTTTGAATAAATATTTTCATTGGTTTAAGCTACAACAGGTTAATTACTTTAAAGGCGACCACTTCCCCTAGCAGTTGTAAATTGTTTGCTAAATTAAATTGTTTAAAGGTTGTATGCACTACATAAAACTTTTTACTTTGCGTGTAATAAAAACATTATAATGACAATAAGTGATGTCGCTCATCTCAGTTTATATACTTAACTTGGGTCTTTTATAAAAACGTAATACTATATTTTAATTAAAGATATTAAAAAAAACTTCAGTAAATTTGTTATTTCTATTTTATTGTGAAGTAGCGATTACCTCAAAAGTCTTCTCTCTCATTTATGTTAACAAGTTTACAAAGGCGATTAAATTACCTTTTCGATACGAATAATTCGCTGTTCTTTACAATGATTAGTAGTCAGACTTTTGTTTACCCGTATATGAAGTTTCATATTCGACTGATCAAAATTCAATTCTATATTAACATTGCTTGAACATGTTACTGGCAGGTTAAGCAATAGTTAGAAATGAATAGAACTAGTGTAAAATTAAGGATTTTGTTTTATTTGTTTATATAAAAATATTGTTATATTAAACTTCTTTTAAAATATGTTGGAAATTTAATTTTTACAGTATTAATATCTGGTTATGAGAATCCAAAATATACCCTTTATGTTTGGTAGTTTGCTTTTTTATGATAATTTCATTCAGTCAGTAAAAATTTCATACATTCATCAAAGCAGAATGCTTGCAATATGTTTCAATTAAAACTGACCTACTGCATGATTGTAATAAGATGTAAAATACCTTGCAAAGTATTGAGAATTTTTGCTCTCACGATCGATAGGAGTCGTGAGCAGGCTTTTGTTTTATTATTTAATATGCAGAAGTGCAAGGGAACTCGATTTACGTTATTGCTGACTTAAAAGCTGATTCTAAAGAATTCTACGAGAATAATATGCCATTCAATTTGGATTTGAACTTCACTATACGAAATTGAAATTAAATTGAATTGAATTTTTATTTCAAATATAAAAGTATTAAAGTCTTTAACGAGTATATTATAATGAAATACAATTATGACAGAAAAATTAGACGGACATTTATTTACATAAGCAGTAATACCGTAACTGCTATATCTGAAACGCAGAAATATCGCTTTCCTTATTATGTTAGTATGGGGCTCGTTAAAATTGATAAAGGGACTTTGTTTTTTTATGTTTTATTCAGCACATTCTAAGAAGAAATGATGCCGCATTATGATAAATTACCACTTATATTTTCGCTACATACTCAAAAACTACGCCAACTTTCACTTTCATTCACAAATGATCGACTCTGATGAGTTCAGAATAACTGATGAACAGATTTAACCTCAGAAAATATGAAGCGTGGTTTTAATATGAAAATAATATCTTAATAAATTGACCCATCTGCGACGTGTCAATTAGACGTGGAAGTATCGGGGAAGTGTCGTTTAAACTAACATTACTCGTAATCCGCTGGGTTGCATCCAACGATATTAGAGAAACTGGCAACTTTATGACGTAAACGAGCACTGGAAGAGATACTATATATTTTTTTAGTATATCCGATCGACCAGCATGACCTTAATGATCAGTTTTTCAAAGATGTTTTTGGTTGATGGTCGCATCGCTACTTATAGCATCAATTCCAGTACATTTCTAAGTTTTTGGTATGTTGCGGATGTCTATGGGCGATGGTACTATCTCCATCAGGTAGGCCGTTGGCTCGGTTGACCCCTTTATCGTATATTTTTTAAGTTCTATTAAAAGATAAATTATGAATAAACAAAATGATGTTGCATTGATACATACTCATTCCTTCTTCTTAAGTTATTTTGCTCGTATATGGCCTATCTTTAAGTTTTGTAGCATTTTACTTTAGACATAAATTATAATTTGAATGTTTCTGGAAGCTTGTGGATTTTATTAAAAATTATTCATTATATTATAAAATATATTCAAACTATTCATTTTATTTTAAACACGGCATTTTTAAGCCTGGTGTTAAT